>JAQIXU010002533.1:0-11696 GCA_034701245.1 Strigamia transsilvanica
AATTATAAATTATAAATTATAAATTATAAATTATAAATTATAAATTATAAATTATAAATTATAAATTATAAATTATAAATTATAAATTATAAATTATAAATTATAAATTATAAATTATAAATTATACATTATAAATTATAAATTAAATTAAACTACTAACTCACTTGCCCACTAATTCTGCGCGCAATAGGAACCGCGCGGATTAGGAACTTCCGCTCAACTAATTTTGCGTGCAATAGGAACCGCGCAAAATACGGCGCGCAATAGAAACCGCGTACAATGGGAACGCGCGCAATATGAACCGCGCAATGGGAACCGCGCGAAATACGGCGCGTGCAATAGGATCGCGCGCAATAGGACACAGCCCATTTAAATGGTACAATAAATGGTTTTTGGTAAAATAACTTCTATGATATTACCTTAATATTAGTGTATGTAGATTTGTTTCCTATAGCGAATAAATTGACATTGTCATCTAAAAGTAATTCGTGAATGTCATTGTACCGATCTCTACTTGAAGGTACAGCCAATGAAGTGTAGAAGAGAGAATCGTAGCACATAAAGATGATCATCACAAACATACTGTTTGTAAGAGAAACTGTACAAACTAAACAGAAAAGTTTTTTATTCAACTAGCCAAGAAATGTTTCTTTAGGATTAGCTAGGGGTGATGAAATGATCTATCTTGATGCTTATTGACCAGATTGTTATTGATTTTCAAGGGTGTCAATTTGATAGGTTTGTTATTACGGAGTGGTTAAACACAGGGAAATTCTCTGGAAATAACCAGAGAGAAATTCTCTGAGAAATTCCCAGAGAAATTCTCTGGAAATAACAAGCAGATATTTCCAGAGAATTTCTCTGGAATTAGCACTTGCCTTGTTATTAAGAACTTGAACCCAACTCCCATCCTAATATTATTCTGCCAAGTGCTACTACCCTGTTCATATTACCTGAAATTAATATTTTGGATGTATTTTTCTTGAGTTTCACCAATATTGTTAAAGGCAAAGCAATGAGCAGATAAGTAGTGAATACACTCAGCCAAACAAGCAATGGAAATGGCTTCCAAAATGTCATCCATAAATATTCTCTCAGTTCAGTGTCTTGTTTAATAATGAATCCCCATGTTTCTTGCACTGCAGGATAAACAGCAAAGTCTAGACGACAGTTTATAATCATCGAAGATGCTCTAAATGTACCCAGATCCATATCAAGGTCCTAATAAATCAAATAGTAGACCAAACAGAAAAGATAAACAATTGGATAAAGTGTAATACAGAATCTACTATATTTCCCAGATTACAGCAAACTAATACAAACATACTTTAGCATGAGCACAGGAAATAAAGCAACACAATACTACATCTGTAGCATGCTGTAAATTAGTCTTGTTAGTGAATATATTGTTATTAATTCATTTTATTCTAGCATTATTAGGCCTGATGTTATGCTTTATAATACTGCTTCATAAAGACTGGAAGCAGAAATGATGACGGTGTGGTAAGTGAAAGCAAGATTCAGGTTTTGTCATGCCTTTCAGGCATAGCATGGCACATCAACGATGCTCAGGTTCTGATGGAAGGCAATGCCACCCAACCTAAACTAACCCAAAGTAACCTAAAATAACTCCACCTAACCCCACCTAACCCAAAAGTAGGTTAGATTAGGTTATTTTGATGCCACGCTGTTTTGACGCTGCGCTGTTTTGATGCAGCGCTATTTTGACAACGCACCATTTTTTCCACGCGCTGTTTTGTTCGCGCTATTTTGACGTGCCACCTTAACCAGCTAGACTCTCGGAACTTAGGACACTTCCTGTCTTGCCATTGTTTCTTGTCTATTGGCTCTGCCAGGACCGCAGCTCCATCTGGCAACAGACAAGATAGCAGGAGCTGAGTACCATTGTGCTCAGTGACCGCTGGGCAACAGATGGTCACATCCTTGTAATAAATACCACAAACATGTGGGAATTAAAAAAATGAGCCATGTTTGGTTTCTGTGAAAGTATCTACGCTTTGACGAAATATCAAACAGTGCCGCTGGGTCGCACTTATGCTTAGTGTATCTAAGATTCTGTTTACTGTATGAAATCTAAAACTCACGACCGAATCTTCGATAGTACGTCCCAATTTGATCTTCCATGTTATGCTACAAACATGCAAAAAGTTGCCTTAATAAATCGTTTTGTAAAAAAAGTGCAAAATACTATAATATCTTTTCTTATTGACATAGAGGTGCTCAGTTATTGCTATTGTGACATAATGTCATGAAACTGCCTGCATCTAGTCCAGTTGATGGTTCATTCTGGAAAGTGTGGATTGTGGTGTACTATTATTGTCAACTGTCTTGCCTCTACGCAACTTAAAACTTAAAACATGTGTACTGTAAGGACTGTGCAATGCTTTTTAAAATTTCATTTGGGGAGAGATTTGTATTTGGTATTTGGCATTATTGGTTCCGATCTCATTCTAATTTTTACTCAATTTGAAAAAAAGTTACTGCAAATTCTTGAGTTGGTAAAAAATAGATAATAAAAGGTCGTCTCTCCAGACTGGTTGTTGGAACCACGTTTTCTAATTAAAAAGAGTTGTTTGAATATAATTTTTTTCTTTATTTTAACAAAGCAAACCAAATCTACCTTTTTAAAGCAGCAAAGTCTGAAATTTGGTTTTTGCAATGAAATGATTTTTTTCGATGTTATTCCAAAATGACATGTCTGTGCTGGTCCACAGTTTATGCTTAACTTTGTTTTGGTAAAGAGATTTGCAGATTTATTATGAACTTTTTGGTACGTCCATGAAGACAGGTCAAAATTCTGTAATTAACATGTAATTAATATTGTTATTATTCATGTATTATGCATAACCTAACATCATTCTGTTGAGAGTACACGAGTGCGTAAAATTTATTTTGTCTGTATATAACGAGATCTTGTAAGTACACATCAAGCTTAGATCCTCTCTTCAGTATGGTTCTGTCCTCAGTGACAAACAACAGTAGTTTATTCTTAATGTTCAAATAGTTTATAAAAATCTGAAAGTATTTTGTTAGAAATATTGAATCTTGAAAAACTAGGTGATATGTTTCTCTTACGTCTTTTTTTTTATCAGTAATAGACACCCTCAAGAAGAATATGTTTTCAACTAAGATGACAATTAATTGGTAAGGACTGAAATTGTAACTCCTTTTCATCTTCCTGATATGTACCATTTGCATCTCAATTTTCCCAATCCAATCGGTATAGATCAATTGTGACAAACAATGGGAGCCTGTTATTTATAGTGTTAAAACAATTCATAATATTGGCAAAATTATCACTGACCATATCCATCTAAAACGGCAACTAATATTTTTGTAGCATTAAAAGTGTTGATTGTGTTAGCTATTTGCAACTTGTGTTTATCACTACAATAATGACCAGGGAACTTGTATTGAGATCTGTTTCCTCCTGTGTTAACGATAATTTCTGAATAACAATCTTATGTATTTGTAATATATGAGCTACCTTTTGTTGAATTGTCAACACTTGTAATCAATATTGTCATCATTGAGATGTAGATAATTACATTTCCAATAGGCCGCATACTGTAGTTGAGGATACTTGCTGCTAAATTATGCTTCTGAATTAAGAAACAATAATAATAAACAAATGCTGGTATTTGTCATGATCCTATCTAAATATTGATTTCACTGACGAGTTGTGTATCCAATGGGTGTATGACAGCAGGGGGTTTTTCCTGAATGTCCACTTCCCAAGTTGGTCAGCAGTGGCTGGCCAACAAGAATTTTACCACTTGGCTTGCCAAGGGTGGCCATGGTTTGCTGACACATACTAACCAATGGCCCCAAAGTCACCCCTACCATACTGTTGGGTGGACTGACTCAATAAGGGTGGTTCAGCGGGAGAGAGGAGAATAGTTGAGTGGAATTGAAGATGCACCGAGAGCAGTCATGTACTCCGCGGGTTCCACCTTCTACCCGTTCACCACTGTGATGCCCAGGTGCAACCTCCAAGAGAGGACACATGGCCCATAGGTGAGTATGCCAGTAATCTGATCTTGTGGACAACCATGATTTCACATTAAAAAATGTGTTTTTCAAAAAAAATTAAAAATAAAATTCAGATTTAAACCAATTTGTACTTCAATTTCGTTTGTGCACCCCAAATCTTGCAAATGGGTCAAATCGGGGTGCAAAATAATGGCATAAACCTTCATTGAAGTGCCAAAACGTCTCTAAAACGTGACAACACCCCCACAAAACTGAATGAATGTCATTGAAAGTTCGTGATTGCATTATTTCAAGTTGACTTGAGAGACACTGTGCATTTATTCTTGAAACCATTTGGTCACTTACTACCTGGGCTGAATTGAGGGGGGCACTGGGGGTACTTGCCCCAGGCGCCCCCTGTCCGGAAAAAAAAATTTTAAAAATTAATCATTAAATTTTTTTGTTGTAATTTTGGGCCCAAAGGTATTTTTACGGACTGTGAACTATTCCCACAGCCTTTTACGAGGCCCAAATCTTAATTTAGAAGAAAAAAATGATTTTTAAAAAATTTATTTTGGAAGATTATTGGATATTTTTTTTCTTTTTTATGGAATTTTTGGGCCCCTAAAAATCGGAGGCCCAAGACGTGTGCCTAATATGCCAAGGCCTAAATCCGGTTCTGAAAAGGGGGGGGGGGGCAACAATATTTTTGCAAGGAGCCCCAAAGTTTTAAGTAAAAACAAAAATTTATACTCCCAATTCGAACATAACTATATCCAGTGCCAGTTTTCTTTTCTCCCGACCACATTTGCTTTACTTTAGATGCTGTGTGTTGTTGGTATTGTACATGACATACTGTAACAACATAACGGCGCCAGAAATAGCGTAAAGTCAATGATAGGTATTGCAACAAATTAGGTGATTAAAATTTCATGGCTTTTAGATTGAAAATTTGCTTTCATTCGATGGAACTGTTCAATTATACATGTTGTAATTACCGTTGCTAGGTCAATTATTTAATTTTCCAATATAGTGTGTTGTGACCCAAAGGGGAGTTTTGTTGGTGTTCCCAAACAGTTTCCGTAGTATGTATTCAATCATTTGATCGATACTTCTAATGTGCTTGTAAATTAGTGTACATATTTGTAAATACATTTCCATACCATTTTTTTCATTTTATTTAAAGTCACAAACCGTTTATTTATCCAATGTGTTATTTGAATTTATCGTGTACACAGTTATGAATTTATTTACTGCATTCAATAGTTTATTTATCCATTGTTTATCATAGGCCTCCGTACCAATGTAAAGATTGTCATTATTGATTGCCTGAGTCTGGCAACTTTTTGTGTACGTTCATTGTTTGTTATAGAACGAATCATCTCTTGCTTATACAAAAGATTTGTTCTGTTGTAAGTGTATATAATCTGTTTCGAGAGTAAGCTACTCTCAAAACACATTAGCTGCATCTATACACTTAATCGTGAGGAGTTTGTCCGTCTGTGTGTCACAATTCTGTCTCCTCCAAAACCACCGAACGGATTTCATGTCCGAAAAGTGCATTCGATAGCCCTCGATAAAAAATTCGGCCTATTTTATGCACAGATATCTGGATAGATATCAATATTTATATCAAGTTTTAACAATACAATTCAAAACAGTATTGTTTACGGTTTGCAATACAGTGTAAGCTGTGTAGATCGGACCTAGTGTAGACCGGACAGTTGCGTAGACCGAACGGCCAATCTCAGGTCTCGGCCCACTCAATCTCCCGCCATGCTAAATAATCTGCGTAGACTGGACACAGGGCCGGCTGGGCAGCGGGGCGAATGTTCAGTGAACGTCTCATCAAAAACGTGGCCTCAACGTTGTTCAGGTCACAAAAACGTGACCCGAAGACAAGAAACAAAAAAACTAATGGCAATCATATTTTATTTGCATTAAATTGCAAAGTCAACCATTATGAATGCGCCCAGTATTTTTTTCTTTCTTTCCTTATATTGTGGTGACCCCAAGGGTCACTGAAGTTGTCCCTTGAAATGGTTTGGTTATTTTAAATAAAAGGAAATTATTTAGAAGAAATGTGTTGAGAAATATTTCTCATGAGCTTAACAATTAGGGAGTTGCTATGGTAACAATGAAGTGCACAGGAAATGCTACATCCTGTGACAAGTTATTTTTAGCTCATCCTGTCTACACAGGATGCTTTGAGAGCTTTAAGAGCTCAGTCTAAAACCAAACCTCTGTCTGCTAACATCATCAAAATCACTCCTCTGGAAAGCCATAAAAACCATGAAAACTACTACTGGATTGACCGACGAGATTGCTGCTGCAGAGTTTAGATTCACCCAAGCTGGTCCGAAGCCGTCGAGACTAGCACCGGTTGTAGCAAAGTAATTCGCATCAGCTCGCATCACGGAATAGTGCGCCATCGCCCCGTGAGATCCCGTGGACCGTCACTATTGACTTCGCGGCAATCAGTCGACCAGCAACGAGGCCGGACTGACCCTGAAAGTAGTAGTTTCACGTTGCCTGATCTGTTTGGTGTGGAAACGGATCACCATTTCGCTGACCATGACGAGGCCGAGCGAAACGTGTATTGAAGTAGCTCACGTCGAACGAGAGATCTGGTGTAGAGATTTCTCACCGCGATTCGAAGCAATTCGAAGTCGGTTGGTGTGACGAAGAAAGAAGACACAATTCGGAATAACACTCCGAATTGGGAGCGATTCTCCGTACGAGTGGCAGCCGCACGAAGCAGTGTTATTTTATTATTGTTTCCAAGTGTTTAGATTATTTTATAAGTGTTTTAAGTTATATAATTTATTGTGTTAACTTAACAAGTGTTTTTCTAGTCGTTTTAGCTCAGTTAGAATATTCTAAATTATTTACATTATTTACTTATAAATACCTAGTATGTATAGATTTTATTATCACCTGACTGGTGATAGATTGTAAAGTATTTTAAGTTAGTGCAGTAATTTCAATTAAAGCGCCATCTTTTAATTAAAACACCAGCTTGAGTTATTTGTTTAGTTAGTGATAAGTCGCTTTATGCGCAATCCACCGTAATCCTATTTCGCTGTGCGTAGTGGATTCCAGGGTTACAACAATATTTGATATAATTTTTTATCAAATCTTTTGGTTACTTACAGTTTCCAAAGTGGTGTTTTGTGGGACTGTCTCACTTCGTCTGTTCTCGCACTGTCGGGTGAAACTGTTGTATTGATATTGTGTTCAGTGGGAGTGTGTTTCAAAATTAATGATAATTTCTTTAATAAATCATCACGAAGACAGAAATCAAAATTGAAAAGTTGATTATTACCAATTCAATGTCAGAAATAGAAACCATACCATTAAAATGTTTTTCCAGATAAAAGAAACAAAAGTCAATAAAGTGACTTTATGGTTTAATATTGAATGCACCCAATGGCAACTACAAGTATAATTACATGTTTTTTCCTAACATGTGGTTGAGAAATTCTATTGACATTTTTTCATTTCTAATTAAGTTTTAATAAAGTTTAATAAATATTTTATCAATTTTTTTTATAATTTTTAATAAATTTTCTAACACGCTCTGTAGACCGGACAAAGGCTTTTGTCCGCTCTACAGAGCGGCCGATGCGTAGAACGGACATTGAGTAGACCGGACGCGTTTTGTTGGTCCCGAAGGGGTACGGTCTACACAGCTTACACTGTACCAGTATTGTTGGTATTGCAGGAGTTTGCAGGAGTTCGCACAAATATCCCGAGATGGCGCCGGCAAAAAAATTCAAAACGACAACAACAACAACAATGGAGGCTCGATCTAACTTGAATTAAAAAATAATACAAGCAAGCCAGAGCAAATACCATTGGATTTTAGTGTTGTAAGTAAAAAAAAAAGGGATTAAGTGTTTTTTTAATGTTTCCGATCATAAATTCACGCTCTTTCTAATGGCGTAAATTTTTGGTCGCATTTACTTAATTTTAAACGTTATTGGGCCAATTTAGATTTGTTTTCTTCAATTTTCAACAGTTATTTTTTAATTTTTGTTTGATTTTGGCAATTTTTTACAATTTTAACCAATGTTTGACAGTTTGTGTTCGATTTTGTAGTTTTTTGATGCATTTTGCTTGTTTTTTGGTTAAATTTGTTTGATTTTTGGCAATTATTGATCGAATTTGTTTGATTTTTGGAAATTTTTGACCGAATTCGTTTCATTTTTGGCAATAATTGATCGAATTTTTTTTTATTTTTGACAGTTTTTTGATTAATTTTGTTTAATTTGTCGCGTCCCTTCCCTTAATGTTATCACCGAAGTAATAAATCGAGTGAAGGGGAGTTGTAGTGCAACTCCGTGGTTTGTCACTTAATAGATGTATGAATCGAGTCACTTATCGTGAGATATTGAATACTCAAATAACTAGTCAGTTGTTATGGTTTACACTTAAGACGTTTTTTATTATCGCGATAGGTTTACAACAATAAATGACTTAGTCTTCTCTTCGTCTGTACAAGATGGCATCTTCTTACCGCGTGGTCAGTTCGCCCTGCACGTGGTGATAAGGGCGTCGTCTTGGTTCGTCCTTTTGTCCCGTCGAGTCCTTCGTCAGAACGCGATTGAATGTTCCAGTTATGGAGACTTAAATCGTGGCCTTTCGTGTTGTCTAGGGGGTTTCTTCCTGAGCGGCTCGGTCGTTTCCAACCGTGCCGGCTATCTGCTACTTGCTGTCGAAACTCCACGGATGTGGCTTTCGCAGCAATGTCGGGGTGGCGTGTTCGTCCGGAGTAATTCGTTCGAACAATGCCTACCGTCTTTCGTCTTTCCACGTTTTACCAGCGTGGGACTGGGAGATGTTGTCGCCTTTCGGAGATCACAAAGCAGTTTGTAATGTCCTCTATCAATCCTATCATTTCTGTGTGTTTGATGAAGGCCTGACGTTGAGGAGGTTTTACTGCTTAGGTGTGATGTGTTCTGTATTCGGTTTAGTTCTAACTTACTTGGCGGGAACTTCCCTTCCAAGTTAGCAGCATCACGTGTCTCAGGCCAGCCAATGATGGGGCGGCCTGAGTGGTGCACTCGCCTGAGGGCACACACCTGCGAGGAAAGCCCGGGAAAACACAATGGGAGGGAGTGTGGAGCGTGGTCAGAGGGGTTGGTCAACAACCTTCTCTTCCCACCACAGGTGGCCCACGGGGAGGAGTCTCCCAGGGTCACCACAAATTTTTGACAACTTTTTACTAATTTCTCAGATTTTTTATAGCGAATGAGACGACTATTGAACAATACTGTATTAAATAATCACGGATTAGCTAAAAACTTGTGTTAAATGTGTAAATACAGTAAATACAGAGTATCAGAAGTTTTCAGATGCGAAGCAGAGAGAAGATGAAAGGAAAAAATTGAAAGGCGAACGGTACCACGAGGAAAAAGTTGTTTTCGAAGAGCATAGACGGAGCAAAAGGAAACGACGCGAGGAATCCGAAGAACGGGTAAGTAATGAGGCCATTAACTCAACGGTTGCTCCAACAGACTCAACGGGGGAGGAAAAGGTTGGTCGCCTGGTGGTTACTGAAGAAAGTTCTCTGAAAAACTTGCAGAAAAAGTCGAGCAAGGTGACCCATTACGATTATTACAGTTCGGGCGTCGAAATGGAGGACGAAAAGGGTGAAGTAGAGAGACCGCCCGACGTGGATTCTTTGGAAGACGAAACGTCTGGCGTACCGAAACCGGTACCACGACCGGGTCAGAGTGCTGGCAAGAAGTCGCCACCGCCTTTGCTCGAAGAAATCTCGTGTCCAGAAAACTTACAGTCAAGCATTACAGTGCCCATCGAACCAATAACTGCAGTTTTATTGGCGCTCGCTCCGACAGAGTTACAGCACAGAAGTCCGGTTTCTGGGTCTAAAAGAATGAGGAAAAGAAGTCGCAGTCGTTCTGATTTGTCGCGTCCAAGAAGTCGCCGATCGAGGAGTAATAGTCGTAAAGTTAGTCGTCGAACTTCAGGTTCCAGGAGCCGTGGGAGGTATTGTCGTCGTTCGAGGAGTAGGGATCGTAGAAGCCGCAGTCGTTCCTGGTCTCCGGTTCGAAGCAGACGTAGTCGCCAAACATCAAGACGATCTCCTCGTCACCGCCAAAATCGGAGAAGATCGCCATCTAGTTCTTCGAGCAGTTCATAAGTTATTATGTTTCGTGTTATTTCTCTATAAAAAATTCATTAAGATAAAAATTCAATATAAAAATGAAAATCCATTTTGCTGATACAAGCCCGGACAGGCTGTTTTACAACAATTCAAGATATATTCGAGTAAATAAGGAAATAACACATAGGATTCTCAACACATGTATAATTTATTGGTAGTCAGACACACAAGATATTTACAACAACACAAATTAATAAATTGTGACGATGTCGAATTTGTTATATCGTGGTTAGTTATAATGGGGTTGGACTATATCAAAAACGGAGTGCGCATTGTGAGAAATGTTGAGAGAATGACTAACAAACAACGCTTTTGGAGCTTTGGCGCTGTTTGATTGCTTTGACAATTTTCACAATATATCGCAAGAGAGTTAAAAGTGATATGCCGGCAGTGATACCCAAACTGTTGCCAATATCGCAGAAAAGAGCAGCGATGGAGTAATTTCGAACCTCCATCACATTTTCCACAACATTGTTGTACATGGAAAAAATGATTGCAAACGGCTCAAGAAATTCACGATGGAATGCAAAACTTTGCACTGTGAACAAATTTTGTTCACACGGTTGAGTACAGTGGCAAATTTTATCCAAATTTATTGCAATTTCAACATATTTTTGGTGACTGCTCTTTATAATTTCCAATGAATCGCAATCCGCCATATTGAATAAGGTGTCTTTTAGGAAAGGTAATCTGAAAACATATTTAATTGATTTAACATGGAGATGTAAACCAAAGGAGCACGTATATTACCGACATAAGTTTGCCTGTTTGATTTTTGAATCCAAACAGTTCTTTCGGCACTCGTTGAATTCAGTTTTGTCCAAACATGGATTAGTTATTAAATTTGTTTTTGTGGTCTAGGTTGGATAATTTTATCACAGCATGGGGTTTAAATGAGGAGCAACTACTTACAGTTGAAAATCGAATGTCGTTAATTAAAGAAGTGTGTGCAGGAGCGAGAATTACTTTTAAAGGGTTAAATCGTTCAAAACCTAAAGATCCAGGCTCGCTTATGAATATCTAAATAAATGTGTTTTTAATTACAGATTTATTTGTATAGCTTGTATTCTTGTATTCTTGTAGAAATGTCTTTTACCTCATAGTAACATTTTTTGCATTCCAGGATTTGTTCAATACCGAGTGTTTCAACAATTGCAATAGGAAACAATGTGGCAATTCCAGCATATTCAACGTTCTCTGTGTGAAAGAAGAGTGTTGATGTATTTTAACCATTCTAAACTGACATGGAAAATGGGACTGTTTGTTGTACTAATTCTTGTTAGTTGAGGTGTAAAGAGAAATAGTTTTCTATGATTTTTATGCGTAGACAAGAGGTAGTAGGGTGCAATTTGTCGACATAAATAAAAACAGCCGTTTTCATCACGAAAACAGTCATGTTCATCACGAAAACAATCATTTTCATCACGAAAACAGTAATTTTCATCACGAAAACAGTCATTTTCATCACGAAAACAGTCATTTTCATCACGAAAACAGTCATTTTCATCACGAA
>JAQIXU010002534.1:0-11692 GCA_034701245.1 Strigamia transsilvanica
CATCTCCAGTCACCGAGGTCACACACCAGAAATCTAACAAAAAATAGGGCCCCACTGGACTTCAATAAGCCCTAGGTCCCGAAAAACCTAGATCCGCCCCTGAGTGGAATCGCGTATGAGGTTTCGAAATCCTGTTGAAATCTTGGAGGATTTCAACATGATTTTGGGTAGATTTCCTCGAAGATTTTGCTTGGTTCTATGGATCTCAAGGGTTTCTACGAATTCGGAGAATTCTAGGAGTTCCGAGAATTCAAAGATTTCAAAGATTCACTAAAGATTTCAAGGAATTGGCTATGCATTTGAAGATTTCAGGATTTCAGGTGGATTTCTTTAAAGATTTTGCTACAATTTTCGAGACATTTTGTTCGAATTTGTGGATTTCTAGAATTTCTAGGATTTCCAGGATACTGGAAGTGGAAATGACAATGACAATGGCGCCATCGGTAACCAAGTCAGGAAAAATAAATTGAATTTGGCAGTAGTATAATGTAAACTTCACACCAAATACATAATGCATAGTGTGAACAACACCCATCGAAGCATGTGTGGTTACTGGCCATGCATGCAGTGTAGCATCGTTGGGTGCCCATTGCGGTACAAATTTAATACAGAATAACAAAACACAAATTACAATAAGTTTTATTTTATTCGGAAAGCAAAAATTTAGATGTTTGATTGCTAATTGAGGTGGAATTTTAAAATCGAATCACTTTGTTTTAAGTTTATAAAACAAATGATACTTCACTGCAATGTCTCTTTAATTTGTGCGTGTACATTTAATGCTCAAAAACCAATGTAGTCTATCTGCAAATCTAAGTTATTATTCCGAAGAAAGTCCCTAATTTGACGAATAGCCGACACGTCAACATTCTGACACCAATAGCAGGTTAACGAATTCAAGGGATTATCCATTTCCAACAGAAGTCTCAGCGAGCTTAAGCTAATCGACTGACACCAAACAAATCTTAATTTCTTCAGCCTTGCCGGATTCAACTTAACAAGTTCTGCAATCAGACTCTCCGTAACCACTTGACACTCGTAAAACTCTAAATCCTCAAGATTCCGACATTGCTGCAACAACATCTTCATTTGTAATTCCGTAATAACTCCACCACCCACGCCACAATTTACACGCAGTAAACGAAGTCTCTCGAACGGAATACGATCAACCGATACGTTAGATAACACCGTATCACCAGGCTCATCATCACCCAATGTACAACCGACCAAAATCAACTCCTCTAACACTGGGCAATAATGGTCAATAAGTCTAACCTTAACCAATAAAACATTAAGCAGGCTTAAACTGGTCAATCGTTGCATTAAAACACTCGGATTAAAATTAACAATCATAACACATAAGTTGACTAAATTTGGGAAAATGGTACCCAAGATAATGATATCTTCGATTTTTGTCAGACGAAGGTCTGTTTGATCGATTAAATAAGTGCGCAGCACTGCGTGGCTTAAACTGAACCTTTGCTTTAACTTGAGAAACAACAATTGGCAACAACCAATCTTAAATCGTTTTAAGAGAGGCAGTTGGTCCAGAATGTGCAAACACCCGTTCGGCGTGACACTCGTACCGCGGATGTCCAAATATTGCAGTTTGGTGCAACCGCTTAGAAGACTGACTCCTGCGTCGGTGACATGCAAGCAGTCGGTTAAATCGAGATGTTGCAGGAGAGAACAATGTCTAGCGATTGCAGCTACAAATTGATCCGTGCATTCTGCTCTTCGACTGAAATTCAGACATTGAAGTTGGGGTAAATGTTGCATCAGTTTGGTTACGGATGCAAGTGTGATTTGAGAATCAATTATGTAGTTAGGTCGTGCAAGGTCTAATTGTTTTAGGTTTTTACAGACACGTCCTATTTTGTCTAGTAGAGGGTTCACGGGCAAATCGAACTTATGTAAATGGTGTAGTGTATTCGCGTTCGAATGAATGAAGATGTTTGAATTTAGACGTGCGTTAGTTAAGTTATAGGTACTGTATCGGTGGTATATGATATCAATGAATACGGACGGTTGATTGATTAGTTGGTCTTGCATCGTGCCGAGATAAGCGATTATCGAATTTAGACATAGATCTTGAAGGCTCTGCGGTGATTTTCTGTAAGGCATGTTCGGAGGTGGCTGAAAACTTTGTTGGGAATGAGAAAGTGGAACGTTCACTCGGTTATATGCACACCGCGGTACGTTTTATGAACGTTCATGCTTGTTGCTGTGGTCACGGGGTGGTTATAAGCGCAGGGCGGAACGTTTTGTGAACGTTTATACTTGTGGTGATTTTTTGAAGCTTTGCAGAGCGGTCTACTGTATATTTTCCTAAACCGAAAAAGGAACCTAGTGACGAAATCGATTTGTTTAGATTAGATATAGACCAAAAATCGACATTTTTAGCCCAATATAAGGATTACTGGCCTGTAAAAAGGCGATTTTTGGTGTGGAAAAATCAACTTTTGGGCTAAAACCGTCGATTTTTTTTTTTACATTTCCTGGTTCTTTGAACTACCAATATTCGGCCAGTTTTTTTTCGATCCAATCTGCCCTCTGAGCAATTGGGGTCGAAGATAAGTTGCCTGTATTTTTCCGGTGACGATGATTGTTGGCTGCACTGTGAGATTTAGACGAATTAGATTCAACTGTACTGTCAAGTTGTCACAAAATTTCTGGTGATGACTGGCACTCAGCACTAGAATTATTGATTGAAGTCAAACCATACCCACTTATTTCCACGCGATTTTAACACCTTAAATTACAGTGTATACCATGATTTGGTACTTTCAGCTGTCACGAGTAGATAGATGAATACCATCAATAATTTGTTTCATCATTTGTTGAAGAAATTTTAATTGCCATTTACTTGTAAAAATCCAAAAACTAAATCAACAGACAAATTAATGTTTTTATTCATAAATTTCACTCGAAAGATACGGAATATGAATAACATACAAAGTATACCAACATAAAATGTGGAGAAACATATTAAAGTTTTTATCTTTTGTTTCCTTCTATCAATCTATACTGTACGTCTCATTTACCGTATCTATTTTACGATGAACTGTATGGATGACAACGTGACCGCGCCAGTAGTACTAGTAGTTTGACCTCTCGGAATCCAGCCATTTTGAATGTGGTTGCAAAAACCAAAACTTCGCAGGAGCCACTTCAGCTTTGTTTTCATTTTTGCAGTTTTTGGTGCATGTTTTGACTGTTTGTGTGGTTTTGCGGATCGCATTCGTGAACAACCCTACTGCTTGGCATAGTAAATGCTCACAGGTCAGACCAATCTGTCCCAGAAGCGGAGAGAGGGGACCAATCAAGGAACGGTAAAGCTGAATGGTGCAGGAGTATGGGGAGGGAGAGAGAGAGTTGATCTGACACGAGTCGCTTTCCTCCTGTGTGGTTGCATAGGCTTAGTGTTTGACACCCGCTTAGAACAAGACTAACCGACCAAGCTGATTGGGGCGTGTTATCTGTCGCGAAAATTGAGAACTGCACCTCCATATACTGCAAAGTTGTATTCACTATTCAGTAACCCCCGCAAACCTAATCTTATCTATATTTTTAATGTGCAATTGGTAACTGCGTCGATTTTGCAAATTTGTGAGTTGCGGTACTGCGACGGGTGGGCCGTAATGTAGGGGTGGAATCAGGGGCGGATCCACATTGGGGTTAAGCACTGGAACCCAAGTGTCAAGGGCCCACAAAAATTGATTTTGATGTTATTAAAAATGAATTTTAAACTCCAATTTAAAGATTCTTAATTTGACAAAAAATGGAACCTTGTTGGACTTCAATAAGCCTCTTCTAGGTCCCGAAAAACCTAGATCCGCCCCTAGGTGGAATCGTGTATGACGTTTCGAAATCCTGTTGAAATCTTGTAGATTTTTGGAGAATTTCAACAGGATTTTTCGGGATTTCAGGCAAATTTCTTCAAAGATTTTGATTGGTTCAGAGATTAGTAAATTTTCAAGGAATTGGCTATGGATTTTAAAAATTCAGGTGGATTTCTTTAAAGATTTTGCTTGATTTTGCGACAATTTTTGAGACATTTTGTTCGATTTCTTGGATTTCCCATTTCTAGGATTTCTAGGGTACTGGCAATGGCAATACAGTAGCGCTATCGGTAACCAAGTCAGAAATACTAAATGGAATTTGGCAGTAGTATAATGTAGATTTCACACCAAATACATAATCAATAATGCGAACATCACCCATCGAAGCAAGTATGATTACTGGTCATGCAGTGTAGCATCGTTGGGTATGCTTTTGCCAGGTGCCAATTGCGTTAAAAATCTAATTCAGAATACCAAAACACATATTACAAGAAAAGTGGAGTATTCCTACTCCATGCTAATTGTAATGTACTTTGATATTTTGTGATGCTGCGTTGTCCGCAGCGCCACCTGTAGGATTTAGACAATAAACGCACTTATGCAAATGTAGTCAACGTTGATGGCCAAGTTCGAGACTCCCTCATTCAATCCACCTCCATCACGATCAATCAAAGCAAAGAAACACTTCAAAGGGTTTTATTTTATTCGGAAAGCGAAGATTTAAACGTAAGATTACCAATTGAGGTGGAATTTTAAAATCGAATCACTTTGTTCTAAGTTAATAAAACATATGATACACTGCAATGTCTCTTTAAGTTGTGTGTTTATTTGTTGCTCAAAAACGTCTGATGAGTGTTGAGTTATTAAGCTAATACGTACAATAGTGTGGAATATAAATACAGTTGGGGACACCTGTTAAAAATGACAAACATCACCCATCGAATCAAGTGTATGTTAAACGCAAATCTAAGTTGTCATTCCAAACAATGTTATCAAATTCACGAATTTCCGGCATGTTAATATTCTGACACTCACAGCAGTTTACCAAACTCAAGGGATTTTGCATTTTCAACACAAGTCTCAGCGAATATAAAGTAATCGACTGACACCGAATAAATCTTAATTCCTTCAGCCTTGCCATACTCAATTTAACAAGTTCAGCAACTAGATTCTCCGTAACCGTTTGACACTGATAAAACTCTAAATGCTCAACATTCCGACATTGCTGCAACAACATCTTCATTTGTAATTCCGTAATAACATTAACACCCACGCCACAACTTACCCTCAGTATACGAAGTCTCTCAAACGGAATACGATCAACCGATACGTTAGATAACACCGTGTCACCAGGCTCATCATCACCCAATGTACAACCGACCAAATGCAATTCCTCTAACACTGGGCAATAGCGATCAAACATTAATCAGACTTAAACTGGTCAATCGTTGCATTAAAACATTCGGATTAAAATTAATAATCATAACACGTAAGTGGAGTAAATTTGGGAAAATGGTAGCCAAGATAATGATATCTTCGCTTTTCTCCAGATAAAGCCCCGTTCGATCGATTAAATAAGTCCGCAGCACTGTCTCGCTTGAACCGAACCGTTCTTTTAACTTGAGAAACAATGATTGCCAATAAGTAATCTCAAATCGTTTTAAGAGAGGCAGATGGTCTAGAATGTGCAAACACCCGTTCAGTGTGACACCGGTACCGCGGATGTTCAAATACTGCAGTTTGGTGCAAGCGCTTAAAAGACTGACTCCTGCGTCGGTGACATCGGAGCAGTCGGTTAAATCGAGATGTTTCAGCAGTGGACAATGTCTAGCGATTGCAGCTAGAAATTGATCCGTGCAGTATGCTCTTCGGGTAAAATTCAGACTTTGAAGTTGGGGTAAATGTTGCAGCAGTTTGGTTACGTCTGCAAGTGTGATTTGTGAATAGATGTAGTTATATCGTCCAAGGTCTAATTGTTTTAAGTTTTTACAGACATGTGCTATCTTGTCTAGTAGAGGGTTCACGGGCAAATCGAACTTATGTAAATGGTGTAGTGTATTCGCGTTCGAATGAATGAAGATGTTTGAATTTAGACGTGCGTTAGTTAGGTAACAGGTACTGTATCGATGGTGTATGATATCAATGAATGTGGACGGTTGATTGGTTAGTTGGTCTTGCAGCTTGCCGAAATTAGCGATTATCGAATTTAGACATAGATCTTCAAGGCTCTTCGGTGATTTCCTGTAGGGCATGTTCGGAGGTGGCTGAAGACTTTGTTGGAAATGAGAAAGTGGAACTATCCCTTGGTTATATGCGCAGGGCGGAACGTTTTGAGAACTGTAGTTTTCTAATGTCCAAAGTGTTCTAAATGTGTATTTCGGCGATTCTGTTAGAATAACGTGCAACGCGTGGTAAGGATTAGCATAAAGTGTTTTATTTTATTCAACAAAAGTGCATACAGCACTAAATGGCGCATTCGACTGTGATTGGTCGGCGCCAGATACAATTCAAATTAGTACAGGTGCGCAGGTGATCAAAGCTTCACCTGGCGGTGAGATGTAAACGATTCAATCCAGCAAGAACGTTTATGCATGTGGTGATTTTAAGAAGCTTTGCAGAGCGGTCTACAAAGCGCCGCAGAAGAATGCTTAATAATGTCAATTTATTTTTGACGAATTTAGTGGAATTTTGACGAATGTAGTAGAATTGTTAATAACGAGCTATTCACTTGCATTCTTAGAAACAGATGTTTATAGTTTATTGCTACATATTTGGCATCAATAAGCAATGCTTGCAACACATTTCATCATACTTGTAGCAAATTAAAGTGGAACCCTTGCATATTATACCATTAAATTGTAGTTCAATTCCAATTTACTAGTCTTTCCATTGAAAATGATATACACGTTATCTGAATTTAATTATTTTACTTTTATTTCGCATAAATCTTCAAGTTATCGCCAGTGGTTCCAGTCGATAGCCATGTGTTTCGCCGCCACGGTTACAATGTCAATTCGGCTTCGTTGTGCATCTGTGCTGGCAGTTCCAATTTTTTTTTTATTAAAGTCGCCCTTGATTATAGGTTGTGGCAGGAAATAACTTTTCCAAATAGACACCGCGACTTTTATTCGAAGAAATACGGTAATAAAAAAATCCTCATAGATTATCGTTCCCAGTCACCGAGGTCACACACCGGAAATCAAAATCGAAACTAAACCCTTTCACTCAGAATGCTTCAAGATGTTTGCAAGTCAGATAAAAACTGATTACTGAGCTCCCCTAATGAACAAGATAAAGATTGTGCCAATTCACAAAGACAAAAACCAGCAATGTTCATAACAATCTACGTTGCTCTTCTGCTAGCGGAAGGTAAAAATAACTTATTATTATTATTCCTTACCGGTATTTAAAAAAATTATTATTCTTAAGTTGTGTTTGCTTCCAACCATTCACATTCCTGTCACTTTGAAGACGAAAATTGTTTGTGGGAGTTTGGAGGCACCTGGCAGCAAATTTCAAGCTCCAGCTTCCACAATGCTCCAAAGAAACACATAAATGGTAAAAACAATAGAAAAAGCATATTTTAGTGGTATTATTAGCTACAAGAATGCAATTAGGGACTACGGAGCTCGTGTAGTCTTTTCTGACAACGGTCGGCAAGGGAATAAATAAACAGACAGCCCTAAAGCTGTGAACGGAAAAAGACTGTTGTCTGGTTCACTGGTAATGACATTTGATTTTATATTTTTAGTTTCCAAAGATCATTATAAAGTATCTCATTTTTCGTCTCATGAAACCATGTCAATCACGAGCCCTGGAATTGATTTCGCGGGTCCTTATTGCTTGCGTGTCAATATTTATCTAAAAGGTTTAGCGCGGAATCAGAATTTTTACTGTGATTTTTTTTCTGTATATTCACTATTGGTTTTATTTTTAAGATGCCGCTTTAAATGTTTCAACAATCTTTGTTGCCGGTGACGGAGGTCATGATACAGTTACAACTGATGACACTTGGATAGCACTGAGTGTTGATCTTGGCGTCCTTCCACTCTTAACGAAAGTATGTATAAGTTAGCAAGGTGGAGGAGAGAGATAAAGGAAATTTTTATCTGTATTTTTCAGATTGTGCTTGAATTTGATTTTCATGAGACATTCACGGCAGTTGCAGCCGTTGATGATATTGCTTTGAATTATGGGAGATGTGGACGGAAAGAAATATCACACTTGAAGCCACACTACTTATTTCTTGGTGATGGTGATATTAATGATAAAGACCAACCAACCACAAAAACAAACCATTTTTCTACGAAACTTGAGATAACAGTATCAACGGCGAAAAAAACAATCCATTCAGAAAAAACAACAACTCGTGCAGAAACAACAACAAATCGTGCAGAAACAATAACAAATCGTGCAGAAACAATAACAAATCGTGCAGAAACAACAACAAATCGTGCAGAAACAATAACAAATCGAGCAGAAACAACAACAAATCGTGCAGAAACAACAACAAATCGTGCAGAAACATTAACAAATAGTGCAGAAACAACAACAAATCATGAAGATAAAACAACAAATCGTGCAGAAACAACAACAAATCATGCAGATAAAACAACAATTCATTCAGAGAAAACAACATCCCCTTCAGTGAAAACAACAACCCCTGCAATGAAAACAACAATCTTTGCATCAAATCGCAAGCTAACAACCACCGAATTACCAATAAAAGATATCTATGACGGAAACCGAAAACACCGAACTAAACCGTCAGAAACTGCAAGCACAGCAAAAACAATCATAAGCAGTGAAACAAATACGAGTGCCACTACACTGCCGAAGAAAATTATACCAACACTCAGAGCAATTCACATAACGTACACAATCGCTAAAAATGTGGAACATGAGTTCGAAAATCCCCAGAAATTAGCAGGTATGGATTTAGTCACGTGTCCCTCGATACTGGGTCCATGACTTAAAATGTTTATTGAACTTGAGGGGCCATTTTAGTTCAATTTTGCAATGTTTTTGGAAAAAATTGGACGTTTGTGGTAAAAAATTGGACATTTTGGTAGAAAATTAGATGTTTGGGGTAAAAAAAATAATTTTGGTGCTAGAATGAATTTTTTGGACCTAAATATGAAAATTTGATCGAAAGAATAAATTTTTAAACTTATTGAATTATTAATTTTGAAATTAAATTACATTAGAATCTTCCAGGATGTGACAGCAAACTTATTTTTCTTTTTTTTTATTACTACAGTGCACTTTTGGATTGCGATTATCTGTGGCAGTGTTCTGACTGTGATGCTTGCTGCTCTCACACTCATCAAAAACCTTTTAAAGGCAAAACTAAATCGGAATATAAATAACATACAAAGTATACATGTATAACAACATAAAATGTGGAGAAACATATTAAAGTTTTTATCTTTTATTTCCTTCTATCAATCTACACATCTCATTTATCTATTTATCTACTGTATGGATCTATTTATCTACTGTATGGATGACAACGTGACCGCGCCACCACCGTTGAAATCCGTTGACCTGCAACTTTTAAACGCGTTCCCTTTCTTTTCAACACCTGTTGCCTCAAAAACCTATTGGGAACAAGCGTATCCGGAGATATGCTCGATTCCCCACACGTCGGACACACATGGCCCTCCGAACCGAGCAAAACCTGCCGGATACACTCGTCGCAATAGGAATTCGCGCAACACGGCGTCACTACGGCATCCTTCAAAATATCTCCACAAATTTTGCAAAGGAAATCGTCCTGAACAATTTCCGCTTCTTTTTCCGGCACCACAACTTCCGTCTTAATTCCCTTCTTCTCTTTGCAATAAACACTCCGGTCAATCAACGGTACAGCGTACTGACCCGTACTTGTAAGCAGCGCACCGGGAACCTCGGGACCTTCGACTGCGACCATGAAACTTCGTGGAATCCCCGAACTGTGTTTGACCCTAGTCACACGCGTACAATCCTTGTTCCAGTGGTGGCCCACTCTGCGGCACTTGTAGCACACAAAATTCGGGGGAACAGGTCCAGATGTGTCTCGAGTCCTTACGAATGTGGACGAATGGTAGTAGAATGAGGATTGCGATATCATTGCGTCGATTCTGTCCTCTTCGGTCGTGTTGGCGTCGATCGGTGATGGAGTTGGGGTGGACTCGGTTTCCGGTGTCCGGCGAAAGCGGTCAGTTCGGGTTTTCTTGGCGTTGAAAATTGGAATTCGGGCAATGATGACGGAGGAATTCTTGGGGATCAAATGGTTTTCGTGCTGGTAGGTTTCGTTCGTCTCGACGTTCGTGATTTGCAGGTCGAAGTTGCAGGTTTTGGCGATTTTGTTTTGTTTGAAGATGGATTGTTTTAAATCGCCGACCGAAATGTGCAGACCGTCGAAAATGATGACATCGTGTTGGAGGCTGTTCTTAAACTTATAATGAATGGACATTTCGATTTTTGAATTACGGTAACTTTGGCTGGGAGAATTGTGTGGTCGCGTGGACGCGTGGGTGTAGAAAATAAACGGGTGGATATGTGGTCACGTAGGTTATACGTAAGCGTTATTCTGGGTGTAGCGAATACGTTACACACACGTTATGTGATCATTGCATTCTATCGGTCTAAAATTGCATTAATTTGCTTAAATATTAAATTGTTGTTGAATTATTGAATTACATTTTATTTTTGTATGACTAAATCTAATTATTCTAGCTAAAAATTGCGTTCTGGTGCATATGGAACCATGTTTATCGTCGAAAATGGCAACGTTTTGTATCAAATTGATTTTAAAAGGACCAAACTAAATTATTTTGTTGAATTTTTATGCACCAAAATCATATTTTTCCGTCTAAAATTGCTTTACCCTTATCTAAAACGCATTTGATCTGCCTAAAATAAAACATTTCTGCCTAAAAATCGAAATTTTCTGCCTAAAAAGTATAAACTGCATGTTGTAACATAACCAAACGTACTGTGTGGTGCAAAATTGTTCACCAAGCGAATAATTTTGCACTAAAATGAGAAATATTTTAAAACAAATAAAAACAAATCAAAAATATCAAAAGAAACAAAAAATCTAACTATTTAGCTTCTAGAATAAATAAATAAAATTGATTTTAAACCATTTATAAAAATGTTATTCCAACTTTTCAAATGGTTGCCAAGTGAACAAATTTGCACCAGGCAATTTTACAACAAAAAAATTACAAAAAGTAGTATTTTGTATGGCCTCCTTTGGTCTTAATGACTGCATTAACTCTTTCAGGCATTGAATGTATTAATTTGACGCATTGATCTTTGGTGATAGCATTCCAAACATCCTAAACCCAATCCCAAAGTTGGTGGATGCCTTGTGCTAGTTTACCTCGTTGATGTGTCAGTGGAGGTTTTTTGTTTTTGACAATTGCTTTCATTCCTGCTTTTTTCAGTGCACGAGCTACAAGCCAACAGGAAACACATTTTTCTCCACATGTTTTAATGGTGCGAGATGCTTCAGAGGCAGTGTCAATTGCTCCCGTTGTTATTTTTCTGACCAGGAGTGACATGGGTTTTCCGACCTAGTTTATTTGCCTTAAGACTAGGCCAACACTTTTTTTTATCGATTTAATTGTTCCCTTTGACACCTGATATTTCGTGCAGATTGTTGAATATGTTTTGCCTTCACTGCAAGCTGGTTATTATAGCTTTTTTGGTGGAAATGTTTTTTTTTTTCCATTGTTTATTCAATGATGGTCTTGTAGCATTCACAATGGGACTGCATTTACATTTACAACCTAGTTATGATGTCATTGAGTAAGCAAATTATGTTATTATGCCGTATTTGTGTAAACTAGTTGCATTTT
>JAQIXU010002535.1:0-11687 GCA_034701245.1 Strigamia transsilvanica
TGGCTTGTTAACAAGAATGATAAAATACTAAGGTATTGTATAACACTATGACAATTAAGATGTCTCGATACGTGACATCCACCAACCCCCTTTCGCTCTCTTTATTCAGCGTCCTCCTCCTTCACAATCGGGGCGCTGGAGCCATTTCGTGACTGGGGAGGGGAAGCAACGCGACCGAGCGCCAGTTTGCAGCAGCTTCCAGCCGCATCACACTTTGAGTTTGGGTGAGGACGGAGCAGCATCCGAGGAAGATGCTCTGCTCTCTCATAGCTCGTGTGGCAAGCGAGGCGTGACCTGCCCCTCCACCCCCGCTCTCACGGATAGTCGAATGCTGTCAGTGCAATGACACTCTCGCCAATTCCCACGGAGGAAACTAGGGAGTAGTTGCGGGGGCGGAGTGAATGTGCCCGTCGTCGAACTATGGATACCTTTTTCAACTTGACACTGTTCTTGACAGTCTTCTGTCAACTTTTTCTATTAAGTAAGTTGATGGTTTAATAGCTTTATTAATAAGATAGCAATGGCCACGCGATGTATTGCTAGTTTGA
This sequence comes from Strigamia transsilvanica, assembly GCA_034701245.1. Taxonomy (NCBI): domain Eukaryota; kingdom Metazoa; phylum Arthropoda; class Chilopoda; order Geophilomorpha; family Linotaeniidae; genus Strigamia; species Strigamia transsilvanica. The sequence continues at coordinate 549 of JAQIXU010002535.1, forward strand.
TTTATTGGCCAGGCTTTTCAATCGATGGTGTGTCAATCACGGGGACTTTTGATGGAATTTTATTTATTTGCTTTTCATGTTGCATTTGGATTCTTTTGTAGGGAAAAATAGATTTTGGGAAAAAGTTTTTGCGTCTGGTTTATTATTCATGTTTGTGAATTATTTTTTAGTGCACGTTTGAAGTATGAAAGAGTCTTGAGAGGGTTTATTCATGAAGTGCATTTTAGTTAGGAGTAAAAAGGCTTTTAAAGTTTTGCTTTTTTGGTTTAATATTTTGTTGTTGTTTCGAGAGAACTTGGGTTTCACATAGCCGTTAATTAATGATTCATGATATCTCGTGAGGGGGTCAAGTGGAGGACGTCAGATGGAGAGATGATTATCAAAGTGCCCGTCAGCTTCCTCAACAGATGTATGTTAATGACGTTATTATGTACGAGTCTTAAGTACGAAATGGAACAAGATGAGTAGTAATTAAATTAACGAGATGAAAGCTTTTTAGTTATGACAGATATATGTGCGAATTTAAAATATCATTCATGACGTTTTTTCGCTTCTGGGAAATTGGAAAATTTTTTGCAAATTTACATTGGGTAAACAAATCGAAGCGAGTTTCACTTTATTTATAAACGGTGTTTGCTTTTTTTAGTTGTAATGTAAAGATTAAGTTGCATGTGTATGAAAGAGCAAATGCGAAAGAGCAAATATTTGTTGAGAAAGCAAATCAAATGAATTGACGGTTTGAAAGACGTGCGTGAGGGGGGTGGGGGGAAATGTTAAAAAGCCTTATGGGACTATTTTGTGCCTGTTGCTATTACACATGTGTTGACAACACAGGTGATTAAGAGAGGTGGTACTTGATTAATTAGGACACGGTTTTCTAGGTTTAGCTTTTGGCCGTTGGGTAAATGGGGGCCTATCAGTTGGGATCGATATTCCTAGGAAATAACAGGGCGAAGAACCGCAGTTAGAGCAGGAAGTCTGTGTGACGAGAATTGACAGATTTTCCATTTATTCAGAGACTTCGCCACGGATGTCCACGGTGGGTGGCTCCAGCTCGTTGAGAAAGTATTGTCATTTCGATTTCCATTAATATATAGAAGTAACTAAGCAAATATAAGTTTGCGTGTAGCTTAATTTTTGAAGGAAATGGAAAAATCAAGATGAATACGGGAAAAAAATTGACGTAATGGTTGTTTGTGAAGTTTTGCATCGGTTTCTTTTTATTTACTTTTTTGATTTTGAATGTAGTGAAAAATTTGATTTCTCTACATTTTTATTTGTATTTTTTTGTTGGTGGAAAGACGCAATGATTTTATGGATATGCCAGACAAAGACTAATCCCATCAAGTTATTTCCTAAGGGAAACCGTCGCAAGTTGAGAAAATTTATTTTCTGAAAGATTTTAGAAAGAAAACATGACTTTGCTCTTCCTTGTTGTACTCGCCTTGAGGTCGATGAAAGCTTTGACATTATTTTCCCCTTTCTTCGCTTCTGTATGGAAGTAATTTTCGAATTTTTGTTTGTTATTGATTTTTAAAAAATGGACAAGTTTGTTATTTTTAGTTGGGGAAAAACTGATAAAATATTCTTTTTATTTTTTTTTCCTCTGCTGCAGAACTTACGAAGACAAATTTTATTGCCACTTTGTTTTCTTTTCGAAGTGTCATTTTATATTGCTGGAATAATGAGATTTTTAGATGATTAAGAGATTTTTTACTTTGCGCGAAATACGGTAAGAAGGGTCGTGTCTGTTCATAAAAACAAGGAACTGTGATTTCTTTAGTAATTTGATTGTTCAAGGTGTCAGTCACTTTAGTATGTGTTCAATTTTTATCGACTTTAAGACTGCGTGAGACGAGTAGTAATAGAGATCCTCATCCTTCAAATAATGTTCGATAGAGAACCCAAAATGTCTTTTTTCAGATTGTGACATTTTGAATGGAAAACCATGATGTAGAATTTTTTTGTTTAATTCATTTGATGGATATAAATATACACATATATATGTGGAGGTGTCTTACTTTCTCTTGTCGCTTGGGAAATCAGTTTAGATTTATGAAAAGACACTACTATGTGCTGAAGGTAAAGTGCGGATTAAAAATTCATTACACTTTCTTTTAAGCGAGTGAATTTATCAAATTCTTTTTCCTACTTGAAATGGATTGTCGTTTCTCATGTAAGCCAATGTTTTTTATAATGATGACTTATTTTTTATTTTTTATTTTTTCACTTTTTCTTATACGTTCTATCATCTTTGAAATGAAAAATTACGTTCAATTTCGTGACAGGAATTTATGAGAGTCGTTTCTAATTGCTTTTGCACGTCGCCAAAGCAAATGGCAAGCAGAATACCAGAGGGAAAGTAGAGCAGATTGAATTCCACTTGCAATTTGGTCATACAAGTTACCTGCTGATTGCGAAGTACTAAACATGATTTGTTCTTCGTGATGAGAAAGACACGACCTCACCTTGCAATTTCCGACTTCTTTCACACCCACTTCGCACCTCATCTTGCGCTCCATTCTACTTCCAATTTTTTTTTCTTTCCCTCCCACACCCCCCCTTCCCCACCCCATTGCTCGCATCCGATTTTTTTTCGTTTTACCATTCGTCTTTACAAGTTTGAAATCCAAACACAACCGCAGACGGCTTGGCTGCTGTGCAGCTTCTTGCTTTTGATTCACTGCCAAGTATTTTATTATTATCATATATTTTTTCCAAAAGGGTTAGGATATGGCAATTTTTCTCCAGTGGTGTTTTTTTTTTTGAGTCGAATTAAGACAGTTGTTTGCTACACGTGGGTGTAATTGGAGGTCACGAATGACTGCACCTGTGGTTCCGTTTTTATGTCAAAGGCGACTCATTCTTGTTTTGCCACACGTCCGCTGTTGGTAGCCAATGCAGTCTGTCGAATGGTTGAGTAAGGTCAGATGGCAGGCCATTGTTCCTTTACTCTGAGTCTATTGGCAGCTTCGCACGGGATTTGGAGCAGAATGTGTATCGTGGAAAATGTTCGGTTTGGAGGAAGAGAAACGCCAGTGACGTCATGTTGGCATGTTCTCATTGCAACCGGGAGATGGTTTTATTTTATTCGCATGTTTGGCTCTGTTCCCATAGAAATTCTCGGATGTTTTGAAGTATGAGAGGATGAAGTACAGTTGGAATGACGCCGCAATATTTTTTTTTATAAATGTTTACAAAGAACAGGGTTAAAGTTGAAAATAACTCCATAATTTGTAGCAAATTTCTGACAATCGACGACATTCTTAATTGTTTTATGTATTTATCATGGTGCTATAGTTTATCTCATTATTTGTCACTTAAAAGTTTGTCACTTTGGGTTTGACAGAAAGTACATCAAAATACTAATGACCGACGAATGGGTTCTTCCTTCGTTCATTTTAGGCAGCGAACCGAGCAATCATTTTCCATTGAAACTCGCAATGAATTTTAACACATGCGGCACTGGTTTCTCTGGACAATTTTCTAGTAAAATTTCCCAGCATGTTTATCACGATGATTAAAACAAAAATTCTCTCTGGTTTGACGCAAATTTATGTTGGACAATACAATTTGTTTACATATTGACAAAAGGTTTTAAGTCTCATCATGGTCCCCACCCAAACATCTCTCGTTGTGGCTTAGGACTTAACTAGAGTAGGAGTTAGAGAGAGGAAGGAAATCACGACTTTTATTATTATTAAAGAGCTGATTTGAAGGGAAGGGATTTTTGGAACAACTTTTGATGTAAAATTTGGGAAGACTAGAGATTCAATTTTGGAAGTGATGGGGTCTATATGTGGATGGGGGGAATAAAGGACATGGGGGTAGGGGAGCAACAGAGGGTTCTATATGGAGGGAGAATAATGGTTATCTATGAGAGCTTGTGCGATGCGGGCTAGCTCTGTGTAACATCTCTCGCGCGTGCCCCCCGCTGCCTAGATAATACTTTTGTACTCTCGGTCTCTCCATGTTTCTGACGATGGTCTTTGGATGAAGACGGAAATGTTTCACGGCTCAAATTATTACTACATTTTCCACCATTACATTTCATATAGAATTACAAAATGATTTACAATCGGCGTTGAATGAGGTGTACGGATCAAAAGGCTTAAAATATCTTTAGTCTACAATTTTTTAAGACTCGTACGTGAGGGTTGAATTAGTGCGGTCTAAATGGTACCGTATAAATGACTTCGTAATGGACAAAACACGGCTTGTGAAGCCCGATTAGCTATTCTTGTGTACTTTTACGAAGCTTACATAGCTTACTTCGACTGTAAAATTTAGAAGATTTAATTAATGTTAATTAAAAGAAAAATGTTTCCTTTTTTGTTATTTCAGCTGCTGCTAGTATTCTTAGGTTTCAGCAATGTTTTTGATGTTCACTTGTGAGTTTACACTTGTAAAACCCAAAGTGATTTAATAACTTCAATTTTATTTTTAGAAAATTTATTTAGTTCTATATTTTTAATTGTCACCTGCCACCGTTTAAAGTATTAGTATATTTTCACATGTTGGTGTTACTTGATTGTTGACCTATTTGTGTCTAAACGTCATTGTTTGAACATCCCTATTTGCAGATAGGTCAAATGCAGTTCTGTTGAACTTTGCACTTTCACCCTTTCTTGCCATTGGCTTACCTTGCTTATGTGCGATTGTAAGAGCATTTCACATTGTTATTGAGTTTACTTCAAACTAATAAACTCAAGGCTGTTGCAAGTTGGGAGAATAGAAACATGATGTTTACTTCCCATGACGAGAGAAACCGCACAAAGGTTTGTTTTTGGTATCATCCGACAGAAAACAAACGCTATCCATTACGTTTCATGCTTTTCATGGAAGAAATCGATTTTTTATTTAATGTTAAAAAAAATTTAGTCTGGATTTATATTGTGGTGCACTTAATTTACCATTAGTTAGCAGGTTTCCCTTTTTTTATTTTATCTCTTTAAGTAATAAACCTTTTTTTTGCTTTGACCAATAAACTTCTAAAGTGGTTATATAAACCCTGTAGTTTACTCTTCAATGTTTTTGATGTTGTAACCTGTCGATAATAACACTCCATCATTTCGCCAACGATAATTTACGTCTCAGTATATCTTGCAACAAAAGACGTATACAGTCGTTTTCTCTTACTGCCAAGATTTTATTGCACCATATTGGACAGAAAATAAATTAAAATGTCTCGGGTAATTGGACATTGACGCCAAACCAAGTTTTTTAAAAAAATTACGGTTGTAAACAATCTTTAATTAGCGGGGGTTTTAAGCTACACAAACAGACGCACTGAAAATCCTCTTTTTTTCTTTACCTCAGTAATTATTTTTGATCTGATAAAGTTCTTGTTTGAAGTCTGTCGTCTTCTTATCTGGTGCTAATATTAAGCGCATTAAACTTTACAAGGTATTAACTGCCATCATAAAACTTTAGGCAAATTATGCGGAAAACGAGTAAAATCAGAGAATGAAATTTCAGGAATTTAAACATGCACAGGAACTTTATGAGTAGAGTCCAGAAAAAGGAATATTTGTTATTGAATTATGTCAAGAAAATTTGTTGGGAAAAAAATAATGGTTTTAATTTTTTTTATTCCTGTGAATTACACCCAATTAAAGTGACATAGGTATCATTTTTCCTATGTCATTTAATATTGAAGGGAGAGTTGTTGACAGGCTCATTACGGCAAAGTTCGCTTTTTCTTCCCCCTTTTAATATGACAATTTGAAGAGTAATTTTGAAAGGAAGAGGGAAACGAGATGGAATAGGTTTTCCATTATTTTTACTATACCTTTGCTCTTGACAAGTTGTGCGTGATAAATGAGTGGAAACAAGAATTCACTCGCATTTTTTTTTGTCTCAAATTGGCCATAGCCATAATAAGTGACGACGAGTGCATTTAAGTGGACGTGGACATACAGCAGTCAACTACCCGAAACAACATTACAATAATTTAAGTGTATTCTAATGTAAAAATTAATGAAATCTTTCACCTGGCAGTTTCTGAACACCCTAATGGGTTACTAAATTTATTTATCACTAATGAGGGTTAATTCGTATTAAAAAGCGCACTGCAATTAGCGAAATCACGAACAAAGACGCTGTCATAAGCACACAATAATATTTTAATAATTTGGCCACTAAAGATTAAAAGCTGGAAGCTGTGCGAGCACTTGAGTAATGAAACGCCCGAAGGTTACTGGCGGTTTTTTCCTCCTTAGTATATACGTCTGTTGGGAGTGAGCATTGCCCCGCTAATCTATTTGAAAAGTAGCAATTCTTCTCTTTCACGTGGTTGTTGAAATAACTTTAAAAGTGGCTTTGTTTTCAATTTTTCGCTATCTGATAAGAATTAGCTATTACAAAAGGGTGTTATTCCGAAAGTGTTGGAGGCAATTGAGAAATAGAAGGAAAGCAATGTGTGTTTGTGTCCCTTATCAGAGTTTAACGTGTGAGAGTAAAGGAATTTGTCCACTCAACTCAACTTTATCACAGCATTGAAACGAGAACAAAAGGCGAGTTACTAGCACTTGCCATTGCGGTTTTCATTGTGGCGATATGCTTCAGAGATCAGCGAATGAGCCAAAATCCCAAAAGGAGAGATTTGTTCTCACTAAAGAATGAAAACAGAGCAAAACTATCAAACTAGTTTTCTTTTTTTTTCTTTTCTTTTTTTCTTTTTCAGAGATGATGGTTCAGTGGAAAGTTGTTTCAGGCAGTAATACGGTCGGATTGGCACAATGGGCTTTTGTTTACACTGTGTACATTTTTCTGAAATCTGCACTAGTGTCATCTGCAGCAAGGAAATGCGAGTGTTAGATTTAATCGTTTGGAACCGGGGCGTTTTATGTAATGCTTTTGCTCGATGAAGCAGTTTTGCAAATATGTTGCAGTTAAGAAAGAAATGCACGAAGCAATATAAATTGAGAGAAACGAGGGTTTAAGGGGCAATGATGGATAAATTGTCTTCTATACAAGCATGTAATTGGTACTTGGGATTAAATGAAAGAAATTAAAACAGCTGCATCATTATTTGATTAACATCTGAAAAGAAAAACAAATGTTGCACAGCCTAATTCTGTTGATTGTTTTAATTTTTTTTTTTGGTTTTTTTTAATTTTAGCATTCGCGCAGACACCAACAGTCACGACCCCCGAGCAAAGCATCGAGTTTTTGCAAGAACCTCCTGATCTTGTGGATTTTTCAAACTCCACTGGAACGCGAATTGTGTGTGCAGCATCCGGGACACCCACTCCCACTATCGCATGGCTCGTGTCCGATGGAAACCAAGTTACAAACGTTACAAGTTTGAGACAAGTAAATCTTGACGGTACTCTAGTATTTCCTCCGTTCAGAGCCGAAGATTATCGGCAGGATGTGCACGCAGTCGTTTACAAATGTGTTGCTTCGAACGTCATCGGCACAATCATCAGTCGTGACGTGAACGTGAGAGCAGGTATGGATTTTTATTTATTTTTATATCTTCACTCTATTCGCTATTGGTTTCGTAGAAAAAAAATTACTTGTCCAGTAAATTGAAAAACACAATTTATTTAGTTGTTTTTATATTTTTTTTTGGAAGATATAAACTAATTGAGATAAATGGAAAAGTTTCTTGGGTGTTTTTTGTCTTATGATAAAGAGCAATTACACCGCAAGATTTAATGGGAGTTCCGTATGATCTTTGGTGGAAATAATTTCAGTAAATTTTATGATACAGTGAATTAATGGCTGATCGTTTTCAACCACACGATGTGAGATTATCGATTCGGCCAATAATTTTAGTTGCAGATAACTAAACGTTGCGTAACGTTATGGGATGGCATGTGAAAATCCGACTTGCATATAGATTAAGTGGAAATTTTGATTTCTAACTTCAACTAATACAGTTGTCGTCGTTTGTTGGGAGTTTTAGCTTATGGTAATAGTCATTGCTGTAAGTTTGTTGAATTATTTTTCTTCGTGTCATTACTTGCCATTACAAGTCGACCTGTTGATGGTTGATGTTTTTTATCCGCCATCAAACTTGGCGAGTGCTTATGTTTTGTCGAGGTTAATTGTCGTTAGGTATCCTGCTTTGGTGTGCGAATATTAAGCAAAAGCTTATGAGGTTGTTGGCTGACATGTTGAGCGTGAAAGCGCTGCCATAAAAGTGGAGAGACGTTTTCTCTCTCGCTCGAGTTGTTCATATAAGCTGGCAACTAGCGCTTGCACCTGTGTATGTATAAGCAAGATGAAAGTCTGACCTTTTTTGATGAGGCAGAAATTGATTAACATCAACTTTACTTTCATTATGAAAGGTTAAAGAAAGTTCTTAGTATAAATGTATAAATAGATTTAAATAAAAACATGTTAGTTCTTGATTACTTATTTATTTTACAGCTTAAAGTTAAACAAATTTTCATTTTCTTAAACTGAAATTTTATTAACATTTGATACGTGTGTAAAATTAGGACTTGTATTTTATTTAATAAATCAATTATTAAAATATAGCTTTTGCGAGCCAGACAAGCGGTTTAAAAGGCGAACGATGATTGAAAAATTGTAATCAGGTAAATGAAAATGAAAGTTGGCTCATAACATTGTCGAAAAGAAAGAAAAAAACATTGTTGATTCGTTCCAATTTCTGATGATATAGCGATGTAATAATCTATGCACTTCAATCACCTTTTCTCTTTTATACAAATATAGACGCATTTTAAGGTAATTGAGCTGGATGTTTAATGGATCTATTAATATATCACTAAAGTTTTAATTTCTTCTTTAGCTTTGTTTGTTGCATCGTGTAGTGATTGCAATAATACATTAGTTGACATTAGTAAAAGAGGGAATTATGTTGCAAAAGACGTGGAATAATTCACATGGTGGCAATAGAATACGTAATTTAATTAAGACAAAAATATATTCACTCTCGAATATTCGCATCACGCGGTTTGTGCGCCTCTATTGCGATTTTTTCTTTTATTATTCCTTATGACTCATCATCTGACTCAACTGAATTTTTTTATGTTGACAGTTGGAGGCTCGACAAGGCCGATTTTGTGTACTAATCGAAACTGACTTTGACAATACTAATGGGATTTTATAATTTAATTTGCCTTGCTCCTTGTTCAACTTTATTTACTAATTACTTTCGAAGAAAATTGGAAAGAAATTAAGTTTTTTATACACTTTATTTAACATACCACAATTTTTTCTTCTAAATTCGATTTTTTTTCCGAGTCCCTAATTGCTCTGTGTATTTTTTCCCTCCGTTTTATCTCTCTTTCCTTCTGTCTTCCCTATTTGTCTCATGGCTAAACAAGCGTGAAGTCTGCGCGACATACCTTATCACTGATTTGTGTGACGTGTGTCCGCAATGCCTAATTTATAGCGTTAGCAAGTGCACATTAACAGGGCAAGGTGGTCTGTTTTTCATCTTGAGATTGAAGACGATGCACGGTCCCAGCACCTTTTGACTAGACAAGCGAAAGCAACGCCTAACGATTTGCAAACAGAAATGCACCCCATTGGCTTCGCTGCTTGACACTCGGGAGATGTGGAAAGCTCCCTACCTTAATCCTGCGGGGGTTCCTTTATTTGAATTTGATATGACAAATAAATAGGAATGGGCAATTTAAAGCGGGCAATTTGGGTTAGTTTACACATAATAAAAGATGGATGTTTGGAATGGGTTTCTAATTAAACGCAGGTTGTTAAAATGTGGAGAATGATGTGTTAATATGGTATGCGAAAGTATTAATTTGTATATGGTTGATTTTTATTGATTTTACGTGTCAGCATTAACGTTTTAACCCGCATTTCGGTTTTACGCATGCGTCTTTGATATCGGGGGGGTTTGTTGGCACAGACGTGATCGCTGGCCTGGCCAGATGCCAATGATGATGATTTCTCAAACCGACTGTGATTGCACGGGTAATAACATTTAACAATTTAGTGGACAGTTTGCAGCAATATAATGTGAAATTTATTTATGATTTTGATGGTAATCACCGAATATTTGTCAAATGTTGCCAGACGAAGTAATTCCAGCATAATTGATTAATCGGGTAATGTGTTTATAAAAGGGTTTTGACGTATCTTAAGAGATGAGAATTTATAGTTGGAAATTGGGGTCCATTTTTCATCCAAATTCAATAATGTTTTAAAAGCCTGTTAGGATATTGTGTGGGAAAGAATGGCAGGAAACGGAGGGGCTTTGAAGCGTTTTAAGAGAGGTTGCAATTTAGGTAAGTATCGGACGAGTAACGTTCAAGTTGATATGAAAAGAGATTTTGCTTTTCACGAAGACGGATAATAACGATGCACAATCGCAAATGAGCATCGTCTGCAACGACCTCTCCCGGGAACTGTTGAAAGCACAGAGCAATAGAAAGAAAAGATGGTTTGTGATAAGCAGAAAGAGAAAAGCCCAAGGGAAATTCCAGTCGAACGGGCAAATGCATCAATTAATGCAATTGCCAACACTTTGTCATCATTACGGGTGTAGCCAACCAAGTTTGAGTAATTATGAGAAATGTGCATTCTTTAAATGGGTGCTACACTCACTGGCGGACATCAAATTGCTCGTTTGATTTATATATCGTTTTTACTCTATCTTGAGTGGTGATGAATGAAAAGAGTGGCGAAATATGAAACTGTTTTTTTTTGGGTTGTTGAGATACGGAAATGACGGAAGTGCGCTTAACGTAATTGAATTATGAACTCAATTATTATCATTTTTAATAAGATATTCGCTTTAGTAATTATACGACGCATGACTGCAATATGGTGAAAATAATTGCGTAATAATTTAGAACGTGAAACGTTTTCAAACTCATTATTTACTTTTATATATCTTACCGAATTTCAATTACGGTATGCGGTATCTTACAATCGTCGCTTGCCACAGTTTTTAATCTGCGATGGAAGTGTGTAAATCTTACAAATCTCAATATTGGTTGCTAAAACCAACATGGCGCTGGATCGCAACGTAATCGCTTCGAGGTGGATTCGTTGAAAAATGTTGCCATTTACTCAAAAATACTTCAAATTCTGCAGCAAAATGTAAACTCTAGTGCGAAAAATAACAACCGACGGCTTTCTATCGAATTCTTTTGGTTTAAAAAAATATTTCTCATTTGTCTCTTCGTTTGTCAT
>JAQIXU010002536.1:0-11687 GCA_034701245.1 Strigamia transsilvanica
GAGTAATAGCTAAAAGACACAACACGTAGAAACAACAATGGTCGAATATATCCGTATGGTACGCACCATATCCAATACCGGAGACGTTTCAAGACATAATCCGTCAGGTGCTGGAAGGAATTGGAGGCACGATAAACATTATAGATGACGTTTTTATTGTTGGGAAGAGTCGGAGAGAGCATGATGTTGTAGTGCATAAAGTGTTGGAGCGTTTGCGAGAGAGGGGGCTTACGCAAGGAAGTGCGAATTTGCAAGGAAACGTATAAAATTCTTTGGGCATATTTTCTCGGTAGAAGGGGTGGCCGCAGACCCAGAGAGAGTTGAGGCTATAAAGGGAATGAAGATTCCAACAAATATCTCAGAAGTGAAGAGCCTTCTGGGTATGGCGGTTTATTGTGGCCGGTTCGTGCCAAACTTGGCGGAACTGACTCGCCCGCTGAGGGAGTTGAATAAGAAAAAGTCGGTCAGGGAGTTTGTATGGGGAGAGGAGCACCAAATGGCATGGGAATGTATTAAGGCGGAGTTGGTGGAGGGGAGGGTTATGGCCTATTTCGACTCTAAGGCTACGGTGCATCTGACAGTTGATGCGAGTCCAATAGAGTTGGGGGCCATTTTGGCACAGGTTAAGGAGGGTGAGGAAAGGGTGAGGGTGGTTTCGTTTGCAAGCAGATCGCTCACCGATGTCGAAAGCCGGTACTCACAGATTGAACGCGAAATGTTGGCCGTGGTTTGGGCTATGGAGGTGTTTTATTTGTATTTGTTTGGTTCATTTTTTATTTTATTTACAGACCATCAACCACTGGTGGGGATCTTAAGAACTAGGAAGGCGCGTCCCTCGGTTAGGTTGGAACGATTGTGTCTGCGGGTCCAGCAATTTAACTTCGAAGTTAGGCATACAGAGGGATGTTCAAATCCGAGTGACTACATGTCACGCCATCCGCTGCCCGGTTCAGGGGGAGAGGGGGTGGCTTCCGGTGAGGTGTTGGAGGAGTGTGTGAATTTTGTCGTACAAACAAGAATTCCAGCCACAATGACAAGGAAGGAGGTGCAGGAGGAAACACGAGTGGACGCGGTGTTGATAAAGTTACGAGCGGCGTTGGAGTGTGGTGGTCAGGAAGCAAGGATGAAGTGGGAGGACGAGCAGTTAAGGCCTTTCAGGATGATGAAGGAGGAACTATTGGTCTCGGCAGACGGTATTTTGTTACGAACAGATAAAATAATAATTCCAGCTAGTTTGCAGGCGAGGGCGATCGATTTGGCTCATCGCGGACATCAAGGTGTTGTCAAAACGAAAAGGTTGCTGCGCCAGAAAGTATGGTTTGCGGGGATCGATGGGCAGGTGGAGGCGAAAGTGAGTGGCTGTATTCTGTGTCAGGCGTGCGTGCCCCGGTCGGGGAGGGATCCGTTAATGATGTCGGAGTTACCGGCTCGGCCGTGGCAATCTTTAGTGATGGATTTTCTTGGACCATTCCCAGATGGTGCGATTCTGACGGTATTGATCGATGAATACTCCCGGTTCCCCTTTGTGGATGTGATTTCGTCGACGGCAGCCAGGGGAGTGTGCCAAGTGTTGGAGAAACGTTTCACAGAGTTGGGATTGCCGGAAACGGTGAAATCGGACAATGGACCCCCGTTTGCTTCCCGTGAATTCGAAGAGTTTATGGCGGATTTTGGGGTGCGTCACCATAGAGTCACGGCATTATGGCCGGAAGCCAATGGCGAGGCGGAACGCTTTATGCGCACGTTAAATAAGACAATTAGGGCAGCGGTGGTGGAAGCAAAGGATTGGAGGCGGGAGATGGGTGAGTTCTTATTGAACTATCGGGCCACACCCCATTCTACAACGGGACGGACCCCAGCAGGATTGTTGTGTGGAAGAGAGATTCAAACGCGTCTTCCAGCGGTATGGGGGGAGTTAGAGGATTTAAGGTTGAGGGAGCGCGATTTGCGAGAGAAGGGCAAGATGAAGGTGTATGCGGATGCACGACGTGGTGTGGCGCCGCATGATTTGCAAATAGGAGATAGTGTATTGGTTAAGCAAAGTAGGGTGAATAAATTTACTCCGCCATTTGATCCCCGTCCATAGGTGGTGTCGGGGGTGAAGGGTACTCGGGTGTCGGCGTCTCGGGATGCGCAGATAATCGTGCGTAATGCCTCATATTTTAAGCGAGTCAGGTTGGGGGATGAGGTTGTTGAGGCGAGGGCCGAGGAGGGGGAGTCGCGGGAGATTGTGGAACCTGGTGAAGTCCCTTTGGAGGAGGAGGAGGTGGTTGGTGCCGAAGGACAAGTCCAGGAGTTGGTGCCGCCAGTTCCAGACCAGAGAGGATCACCGAGGGTGGCCTGCCAGGATGTAGTACAGCCGAGGCCGGACAGAGTAAGAGCACCGAGGGTAACTCGACCACCGGGTTGACACGTGGACTACGAAATGGAGTGAAGAAGTTTATGTTTTATTAAGTGTATTGTTTTATGGGTTTTTTATTATTTTATGTTCAGGGGAGAGATATAGTGTTGTTATTATTGTTGTTAATTGTATCGCCAGAGGGCGTCTGTCGCCAGAGGGCACTTGTGTGTAAATGAGGAGAGGGCACGTGTGACAAGAGAGTTATGCAACATGTCACTTCTAGTTTCGGACTGAATAAAGACAGTTATCTTATGCAATTGTGTTCATGTGCATTCTTTGGATCGAGTGGACTTTGAGAACATTACAATAACTATATTTATTTGATAAATAATGACGTAGCACCCCTAATTACCCCTAATTACCTCTAATTAGTGACATCATGACGTTCCCATTGGCGGACCTTAGCCCCACTGTTCTCTTGGGGTATATATACCCCAAGTTTCCCTTTTTATTTGGCTTTGTGATACTTGTGAAATAATAATTTATTAAATTAATACACTGCCCATTTGTTTAAACGGCCTCGACCGAGGCCAAGCTTCCTACAGTGTAGGCCTATCGCGACTTTCATGGTAGGTCAAAGTGTATTGTATATTGCTTATCGGATACATTGCTATTAGTCCATGCGCAATCCCACGAAGTAAATGCTGACTATTTGTCCAAGTGTCGATAGCTACCTGCGGCCTGAATGTTGCAAGTGTTAAGTGGACCCGGAATGATTCTAGCTAGGGCACAAATAGCAAGCGGCAATCTATGCCGAGATCTCTTGGAGCATGAGGGGCCAATATACCGCTCATAACCATGGCACCCATGAGACTAGTCGACAGGGCATAAGGAATTTAGGGACACTGAATGCATAGGAGTTGGTCGGAGGACCTGGTATTTAAATCAGAAACACTACAATATCTATTTTTAGGTTTGAAGTTATTTTTTTTGTTGCAAATGTATTTATATTTACGATGTGTAAAGAAATAATAATCAGTGTAATTTTAAATTTTTTTGGGGGGGTCCTGAAAACTTGTGCTTAGGGGCCCTGCAATACGGCCCTGCCCGACACCATTTTGACGTTACCACGTTTATATCTAACAATAGTTGTTAGTGTGATTAACTATTTACCTATACCGCAGGGAAAATACGAGCATTACAGTTTGTGTAGTTTTATTAGGCAATTAGTCTTAACCAAACCGCATTGAAAGTGTCAATTAGCCGATTCTAATCAATTATTTCGGAGTTATCGTTTGACCAGCGATCTCCTAAGCCGATACCCCTCTAACGAAAATCCTAGGCCACGAAAACAGACTAGAGTAGAAATCTGAATTATTTAGCCTTCCTAAATAACTCGGCATCTCATTGTATCCGCCGGAACCGAATCCGAGACCAACACCAAAAATATTAAATTTAATAATTTAACTTTTGTAATAACTGAAATAAATTTAAATATAATTAAACTTAAAACCATTCATCTCCTATTTTCAATTCCAAATATAATACAGGTACAAATACTCATCATATTTTCCACAGTAAGTTGGATCACGACAATCTACCAGATAGATGTGTAGATAAGTACTGGGACGTTTAACTATGGCATCAAAATTCACACAATTCAGTTGGTTTAGTGCTTGTCGGGCATCGTTCAATAAAGTAAGTGATCGATTCAAGGTGATAATATTCTAACCACAGAGTTGCACCTAAACTCCCTTCCTCAACTTATTACACCTAGTAACATAAAGTAGAGGGGACGCGACAACAGTACTGTATACATGTGATAAAATATGTAAACAAAACTCATAAACATAACTCATAAACATAGAAAATGATGTTTTATTTTGGTTTTTGGATGTAAACTTGTAATGTCCAATTATGCGAACAAATCGGTTTTTATGAACACCCATTATTTCGGATAATGGGCGGTCTACTGTAATTAAATTCTCATCATTCCCATCATTTGAAAACCAGAAATTAATTTAATCAAATTGGTCTACATGAATAATTATGCAACATACCTCAATCTTCACTGGGTAAATTGATACCTCGTTACTGGACAAGTAAGGGGCACAGACAAACTACTCTGCTACGTTAGACTTCGTTTCAGTTAATCAGTTTATTTAATTGCATAAAAATAAGATTCCTCACTTACTTGGCAAGGACAGTTTAGTGGATCTGTCCAAGATTAAATGATTCAAACGGGCAATAATCAAAACTGATGTGTCCATTACCTTCATTGTCAGGTAGGCGTGGTATAGAATTGTTAAATGGAAAAGAGAATCTATCGAATTTCTGAAATAAATTTTTAAAAAAATTAAACCAAAAACTACTAATTTTTATTTTTTAGATTTTCTTTCATACCTCGCCACCTTCATCTTTGCTTTCAACAGCATTTCTGACGATTCGTGAGTCACGAATAACTTGCACGTATGCTCCGATTGCTCCATTTGATTATCCAATGCCTTTCACAGCTGATCAAATTTCTGTTAATTGCGTTTTCGCCGTAACGCCATTAATTCCACACGGATGCCATCCAGTACTAAAGTTTTCAAATATTCAAAAATTGAGTTTACCAAAAACTAAATAAAACTAGCGAAACAAACTCTTTGAAGTATATCGAGGAACCGCTGAGGCATCTCACGGAACCCTAGGGCTCCGCAGAGCACAGTTTGAGAAACACTGGTCTATATCCACATCTCCCCTTGGATAGCTACATTCCACATGGATATTCTCGAAGTTGCCATGGTTGTGATGGTACAACAACCGACAACCTACTACACGGATCATGACGTCTCACAAGAACTAACCATTTAATCCAGTCGCAAAAATATGAAGTTTAACTACTTTATTCATGTTAACAAGTCGAACAAAGTCACTGTTCGCATAGGGCCTTGTCGCCACCTTTGTTCAGTCGTAATTTATTACTGTTATTTTGGCCATTTGTAGGCATAGTATTTATATAAGTGTATTATTTTCTTATTTCCCGACATAACTGCGCTTCAGTTATGTCCACTTAATAAATTATACATGTCTTGATAAATCATAGTGTTCATTGTCAATTATTTATCTCTCGGACATTTACACAATATATCTCAGGGTAGAAGGAGTGACCGCTTTTAAGTATTTTGTTGAATACAAACCCAAACCCAAAGGTTGTCCGGTGAACTTGGAATTTGACACACTATTAATCCCCTGTAAACCTAAAAGAAGGATTTTTAATATGTAATTATATATTTGATAAGGTTTAATCAAACTTACCTAATGGCCATTCTCGTGGTTCACTAAAAATTCAATTAACCTAACGTTGACAGTCCTTCGAAATAATTTGATGCACGATCAGGCAGTCGTTCATTAATTTTTCATAACCACGTGACTTGCTGTTGAAAGATAGAATTATTATTCAGACAATTTAATTAGTCCTGTTTTTGCGAGCAAACGTTATCTTTCCTACAAATTTAAAGAAAATATGTCAAATGAATTCCAATGTACTTACCTATTCTGTCCTTGTGACGTTTGTTCCTTTTTCATCATGTCACGTCAACTTCATGAATTGCCAAATATTATTTGTCTTGCAATTTTTTTTATGGATACTGCATCACACTCGCCTTAAAAAACCGCACAGCCCTAGTGGACATCATAAGAAAGTATAAATTAAACATGGCACGCGCACATCAAAATTGCGCCCTCTAGTGCGAATTATTAATAATATATAATATCACATTTGTGTAATTTGAATTTGCTTGTAAAAACCAAAAGCTGGCAGAAACTACTTCTGTTTTTGCAGTTTTTGATGTTTAGATGGGTATTTTTGGTGTCCAATCCAAAATTTTAAATGCACCTATTATTTATTTTATTTTTTGGATACATACTACCAAGCACAAGCAGTAATAACAATCGTCTCGAGTTTCCTAGTGGACCCCGTTGATTTACGTCTGAATTCATTCCCTACGTTTAGTCATGCAATGCACAGATGATGTGCAGAGAAGCCCTCGTACTCCAATTAAATCAAAATCATAAATCCTGCAATTCCGACATAATTCTCTTTTTTTACGTTCTGCATTTTATTGAAAACATCGCTTTGACTTGTCAGAATTAATTTTGCATTATCACCAATTTATTTTTATTTCGTTTAAAACATTTTGTGAAATTGTGAACGCTTTCGGTTTTGACGCAGATAAAAGGACACGACAAAAATCATTCATTTGAGACCTGACAACCGGCAAAAAGATTCCATTTTTTCCATTTATAAAAATTTTTACTTTTAACCAGCAATTTTTTTTTTATTTCTTTTTTAATCTTCACATTCGTGTTTTTTAGCTCGAAAATCCCTATTCCCAGAAACCCAAGTCTCAAACAAATATGTAACTATGTCATGGCGCTGGAACAAACGCCCGAATCGCATTCAGGCAATAAATAAACCAAAATCCGCCAGCGTAAAACACCGGAACCAGCTGCCGAAGTGGGTAACCCTCGTCGTCCTCGTCGCCATTTTCTCCATCTTCATTGTCTTCATTTTCGGCGCCTTCACCCGACCCGGCTAAAAAATAAACAAAAAAACAAAATCACCACAAATCCATCAAAACCAATCAAAACCAAACCTTTAGATCCAGCTTTCGACGACGCTTGCGACCGTTGCGAGCCCGCAGTCGACTGCTTTCCACTCCCAGTACCACCAGTACGACCGGTACTACCAGTTCGACCAGTACCACCAGTACCACCAGTACGACTAGTTCCCCCGGTACCGCGACTTCCATTTTGGGCGCCACTAGCGCGACTGCCGCTCGGAGCTCCACTAGCGCGACTGCCGCCACCTTGGGTACCGGCAATAGTAGCGCTCTTACCACCGGCGGGGCGATTGCCACCGGCGGCACCGGTAGCTCGCGTGCCGCCGCTAGCGTCGCTCTTCGCACCGGCGTCGCTCTTACTACCACCGGCGTCGCTCTTACTGCCGCCTTTCGAAGACGTCGTTGACTTAGCGCGCTGGCTCGATCTGCAAGAGAAATCAAAGTGGACGTTGATGAATTCACCAAAAAGACTTTTTTACCTGTTGGAAATTGACGAACTGATGCGTTGCTCGAGCCCTTTATAAATTGAACACTCCTCTTCTTTTAATTCCTAAAGAAAACTCAAAAAAACGATGAATTCGACACGTTTATTTCGACTTTTGGCGTTGGTAATTGCGTACCGCGAGTCTGTGGATGCTCTTTTGCTGTTCTTCCAGGTCGTCTTCGTCCTCGCGGCAGCTTTCCGGGCCGGCCTCGCTGTCGGTTTTCGGGTTTTTCTCGTCGCCCTCGGTGTCGCCGGTGTCGGTCGGGTCGCCGGCGTCGCCGGACTCGCCCACTCCGGCCGCGTCGTCGGTCTCTTTGTCGTCGTCCATGCCACTGGCGGCGCCTTCTTTCACGGACATTTTAGTCGATTAAAAAACTAGTGCGCACCACTTCCGGTGTCTTTGCAGTTGGCGGTTTTTTCGAATTTTCTTTCACGCACCGGCTCGAATTGGAATTTGTCTTGTTAGTGGCGAGTGGCGATAGGAATGTGCATAGCCAAAGTGTAGGCTTAGTTCGTCGCGAGTGCGAACATTTTCGTCGGTGTGGAATGTTTAGTTTGGGAATTTCGGCATTTGGTTTAATCGCACCGGGAGGCAGAACCTGTGGTTTTTCAATTTTGTTGCATCGATTTTAATGTTAAAAACATTAAAATCATGTCACGTCGAATTCGACAACGAACAAACGTTGGAAGTCTGATCGAAGCGGTGTGTAAACAATGAGCGCTTGTTCATTGTTTGTGCTGGAAGCACCTAGTGGCGAAATTGTCAACTTGCAAATCACAAATATTTGTTCGTAAAGTACGGTTTTTTTCTAGTTTCGTTGTATGATATTCGAGGGGGTATTATATAAGCACAATAAATCAGTTTAATTGGTCATTTCGTCGTTTGTTGTAATAATTTGAGTCCTTGGACTCTATGCGTACATTCGAATATGGCGGGCTTTGGTATCTAGCGCGCCCTGGTGCCAGAATTGGTAACTCTGGCTATAGCCGTTGCTAAAGAATATCAATTCTACTGGATTGTTATGCTTAATTATCATCAACTATATAGTTAAATAAATAATGGCTTTATTTATTAATAACTTTGAAATAGTTCGCGTGGTTATTCTCATAATTTGCGCTCCGCATTGGCGTAGCGCAGCCTGGTGTCAAAATAGATCACTTTTGACGGTTTCCTAACTGTCGCAGGCCATAAAGTCATTTTTGGGCCAAAATAATCAAATTTTGGACTAAAACGTAGATTTTTCAGTCCTCATTATCGATTTTTTTTAGTCCAAAAACTCAATTTCACAAGTATACTGTTTTATTTCACTCTCAAACCTCGCCGTGCAGTGGTGAAATCTCGAACTAACGACCAACACTATTCAACCACGAACAAACAACAACAACCTAAAATTCCAAACCCCACCAAAACCCAAAACCACAAAAATAAATAACCCCACCAACCCACCCCCAAAACAAAAACAAAAAATAACCCACCAAAAAAAAAAAAAAATCAAAAAAGGAAAACGCAAACCGGAAAAAGAACCTCCGCCATCACTGCAAACTTGCCGGGAATTTCGGACACCTCAACCACCGCGGTAAGTCCCCTCGATTCACACGACCAAAAACTAATTTCGCACCATCCCCACAGACAACCAACACACCTTTCACACGCACCGCAATGCTCGCACCGGCGTAACACACCGAACCGACATGCTCGAGGTCCGCGTCAACCTGCATCGGCTCGAAAGCCTCGAAAAGTGCGTCAGGACGAACGAGCTCTGCATCCGCGGCTCGCACCTGCGCAAACTCGAGTCGTTCGCCCGCCGCGAACACACGGGGGTGGTGAAAAGACGGTACAGGCACGTGCGGAATGCCGAGCACCACGCGCACCCGTCGAGCAGCTCGGAGCACGAGTACTTGGCGCGCGATGCTTCGCGAAATCGACGGACACTCAAGAGGAGGAACAAAAAGCGGCGCGAGATCGACCCGAGCGGCGACGAGGAGACGTCCAGTAGCATGAGCAAGGACGAGATGGAGAAGGATCTCAAGGAGTTCGTGGATAAGCATCGATTGCCCGAGAAAAACGACGGGCCGAGTCTGGACGAGCGGTTGGAGCAAGTCAAGGAATTCTTGTTTAATGGTCACAAATCGATCGTCGGATCGCTTAATGGGTCCACGAACGGTGCGGGGGATGTTCGCAATGGGTAAATCGGTCGGATGAGTGATTTATGTTGAGATTTTGTGATTTTTTTGGGGTTATCTGTGATTTTTTGGGGGTTTTTTGTGGTTTTTTGGGTTTTTTTTTGTGATTTTTTGGGTTTTTGTGATTTCTTTTGGGTTTTTAGTGATTTTTTTGGTTTCTTTTGTGGTTTCTTGGGTGTTTTGTGATTTTTTTTGGGTTTTTTATGATTTTTTTTGGGTTTTTTGTGGGTTTTTATGATTTTTTTGGGTTTATTGTGACTTTTTTGGGTTTTTTGTGATTTATGTTGAGATTTTGTGATTTCTTTGGGTTTTTTCTGATTTTTTGGGGGTTTTGGGGTTTATTTTGGGTTTTTTGTGGTTTCTTGGGTGTTTTGTGATTTCTTTGAGCTTTTTGTGATTTTTTTGGGGTTTTTGTGATTTTTTTGTGAATTTTTGGGTTTTTTGTGATTTTTTTGGGTTCTTTGTGAGTTTTTTGGTTTTTTTTTAGCAATAACGGTTTTCGAAGTCTGTCGCAGTTGAAGAAGGAGCTGGTGCCGACGAAGGAGGAGGTGGAGAGCTTGGCGGCGCAGGTGGAGACGTTGAAGCGGGAGTTGGAGGAGAAGTTGAGACGGTGCACGGATTCGGAGTCCGAGGAGGAGGACGAGGTCGTGCGGCGACTTCAAGCGCAGCTGTCGAAGACGGTCGCGTTGAACTCGGTGATATTCACAAAGTCCGTGGGCTCGATGGAAACGATCGAAGCAGGTTTTGATTTGCTAGTTTTTGATTTGGTTGATTTTTGATTTGATTTTTGCTTTTTTCTAGACGAAAACACCGTCCTACTTCATCAAGTTATCGAGGGCTGCACCGGAACGATACCTTTTACTCTGCAAATTCTGATCCAACGCAATAAATTCGTACAGAAATAATGAAATATCGCGATCCGGACTCGACGTCACGAGTTTTTTGACCAAATTTCATCGGAAAATCGATTGTTTTCGCTGGGATTCCTTTAGATTGAGTCAAAAATTGGTTTTGGTGTTTAATGAGTCGCCGTCTGTCGTGACGACGAGTTTGGATTGCGTTGTTTGGATGTGCGGGATGATTGGGCTAGGTTGGTTGATTTTTTTTTTGGTTTTGTTTTGTTTAGAGTACTGGGCCAGTGGAGGACGCCAGGGTGGTGGATTTGGACGTGTCCATACCGAAGAATGCGTACGTTCAAAAGGAATTGGAACCGTTCATTGAAAAGTATTTCACGTTCGATTTTGGTCAAATGGTGGTCAGATTAGGTTGGGTTAGGTGAGGTGTGCGTTAACGTGGCCTTAGATTTCTGGTAAACATGGCGTCGTACGTGACTAAGTTTATTAATTAGCCAAGATAGCGCGTACATGTACAAGTGGAGTTTGGTTTTCCAGATTTTTTCTGGAAAACTGGTTTGTTTACATGATCAGTTTTACAGAAAAGCAGAATTTGGATTTTCACATATCTAGAAAACTATGATCATGCGAATATTTACAGTGCGCACGGTTTTCTAGATATGTGAAAGTGTGAATATTTCTTTTCTGGAAAAGATGTACTTATCTAAAAAACTAAATTCCAATTGTTTGAGCTAGATTTTTGGCGTTTTGCGCATTGCAAACTGTAATGTAAACCCATTCGTGTGGAAAAGTGACTTGCATACCTCAGTGTTTTGCATTTGCATTAAAAAAGCCAGTAAAATACAATCAAGTATAAACGAAAACGATGTATTCCTGGATTTTATCATATGTTTTAATAGTTCTTGCGTTTGGGAGAAGTTAGATGCGCTAAATTTGGTTTGTTTAGGGGTTGAAATAGATCGACAGCCATTTTGTTGTTCCCGATAACCGAACTGTATTTTGGGCAATATTTTACTTTGTCATGTATGATGTCATCTTTTCCAGAAATCTAATGCCATGTAAACACATGGTTTACCAGATAAATAAAATAATAAAATTCAAATTTTTTCTTATCTGGAAAACTTGGTACATATTAACGGGTAAAGCGTCCTTCACACTTCTAATTTAGTTAGAACCCAAAAGTAAAACAGACGAAACTCAATTCACATTCTCACATC
>JAQIXU010002537.1:0-11684 GCA_034701245.1 Strigamia transsilvanica
TTTTTTTTTTTTCGGCAAAAGGGGAATTCCCGTTTCGCCGAAAATCGCTAATCCGGATTATAATTCGGCGAAACGGGGTATCACCCTTTGGGGCCCTCTGATTGCGGCGCAAATGACCCATAGTGGTCACTTTTGAAAGTTTTACGATTTTGGGTTGCTTCTGGGCTTGGGCTAGCCTTTGTGCCATTCTGCCGATGGTTTTATCAATGCCACAGTTGCGATTTTATTTCTTTTATTTGCGTAACGGAAAATACTCATGTATTTATTTTTAATTTCAGATAAATCAACTTGGAGTTTGAAATTTTGAGACGTAAATCGTGCCAATGAGTAAGGTTTACGGATGCAATGTGTGCGGTTATTCGTGTATGAATGGCTCAGTGCTGGAACGCCATGTGCAGAAACACGCCGAAGAGGAACCGATTGTGTGTGAATTGTGTTTACGTTCTTTCAGGCGAAAAAGCCAGCTGAATGCCCACAAGAAAATCCACACGGGAGAAAAACCGTTCAAGTGTCATTTGTGTTCGTTTTCTTGCAACCACAACGGGTACTTGAAAATCCATATAAACGGCCATTCGGGCGATAAACCGTTCAAGTGTGATTTGTGTTCTTTTTCCACCAAGCGCAGTCAAAATCTGAAACAACACTCGTTGACTCACAGCGGACAAAAACCGTTCAAATGTCATTTATGCGAATATTCGTGCAATCAAAACACGTCCTTGAAAGCACACTTGAGAACTCATTCCGGGGAGAAACCTTACAAGTGTCACTTGTGTAGTTATTCCTGTGCGCAAAATCAGAACTTAAAGCAACATATCTTAACTCATACGCGGGAAAAACCATTCAAGTGTCAATTCTGCGCTTATTCGTGCGCGAAAAATGCTGACCTGCAGAAACACGTCTTGACACATAGCGGAGAGAAGCCATTTAAATGCGATTTGTGTTCTTATTCGAGTAATTGTAAGAATGGTTTGAAGAGACACGTGATAACCCATACGGGGGAGAAGCCTTTCAAGTGTAATTTCTGTTCTTATTCGTGTAATGCGAAGGGAAACTTGTATAAACATTTGAGAAAGCATTCGGAGGAAAGACCCTACAAGTGCCACTTGTGTACGTACGCTTGTAAGCTGAGTTCGTCGTTGAGAGCTCATTTACAAGTTCATTCTGGAGAGAAGCCGTTTAAATGCCAGTTTTGTTCATTTGCGAGTCGATCCAGGGCCAATTTGAAAACGCATGTTCTTATTCATTCTGGGGAAAAGCCTTTGAAGTGTCATTTGTGCTCATTTGCTTGTAATCAGAGAGGGAATTTAACGAATCATTTGAACGTTCATTCTGGGGAGAAACTGTTTAAATGTGATTTCTGTTCGTTTAGTTGTAACAAAGCAAGTAATTTGAAACGACACATGCAGCAAAAAAGTCATTTAGATCAAAGCAAGCTCAAAAGTGAAGACACTGTTTAACTAAGTCATTCATTTTCAATGAGTTCAAACTGATTATGCTAAATGTTTATTTCTACACTTTTTTGAATAAATGCATCCGAATTCCAAACTACCGTATTTCTGCGAAAGGTGATGTACGTGATTATTATACCACAATACATCTTTAACATCACTAGTGTGTGTTTGTGCCACTTAATACACAGCTTTCTTTTAACTTCAAAATTCTGTATAAAAATACAAAAAGTAATATCGTTCATCAATTTACGGACATTTTAGGTCTTGTTGTCTTTGCTCTCTTTGCCGATAAACAGTTCTTATAGGTTTATTGTATGGCCAGTTTCTGTTCACAGGCAATGCAGTTCCAAAATGGTCCACTTACTACAACTCCACCATGCCAGGAAGACATGCTGGTCTAGTTCTGGAAGTTGCCTTAAGCAACCAATGGGAAAGATGCATTGAGAAGTACAAGAAAGGGTTGGACAGTCAGTCCTATCTAGACTGATAGTCCTGTCCTATCATAGGACAGGTCTAGCATCAAGACAAGCTTTCTTGGTTGTTCCTCACTCTTGTTCATCATGGATAGTTGTTATGACTTTAATAAAACCTATTAAGTCCATGCAAAGATTACTTCTGATTAAATTTTTCTTCATTTTTGATTTTCATCTCAATAGAAAAGTTTAACTTTAAAAAATCTAAAGAAAATACATATGTGACAAAGAAAAAAATTACTTATAAAGTTAAAAATATATATTATATTTCTGATCTAAATACATTCATTCACATCAAAATCATTATAAAATTTTTTTTCTTTTGACGGTTGAAAATTGGTCAATTATATTGTTGAAGCAAAGAATTCGCGACTTATCGTGTTCCATACTCACATTACACTCAACCCTTGTTATACGGCTGCTCTTTATACGGTGTTTCGCCATAACGCCCTTGTGCCATTGTGGCTAAATATCGATTTGCGGCCTAACATTTTCCGTGTACGACCAAGAAGTTGGAAAATTCCCTAATGAATCAGGTGGACCAGCCCTTGATTGGTTATACGGCATTTTCCTTTGCGGCCGACTCTCCAGGAACGTAACCCTGGCCGTAAAGCGAGGGTTGAGTGTACTTAAGTCGACTAATTTTTCCTGAGACATAGTCGGATTTTTTTCTTGGACCCCCGATGGGTGGGGACCCTAAGCAACTGCTTATTCTGCTTATACGTAAATCCGGCCCTGATTCCTGTAGAGGTCCAGGTTGTTACATCAAAATCAAAATGATAAAAATGCCTATAACTATCCACCGTTAATATTACATAACACTGATAGTCTACCATAATTAAACACAGGGGTGTAGCTACCATACCGCAGGCTCGTGCGATGCATAGGGGCCCCCTTGCTTTCGGGGGCCTTTCAATTTCTATACACATACATTTCCCTTCAACTGTTGTTGTTTTTTTTCATTTTTCGTACAGTCCAGACTGGATTTTTTTTTAAATGTCAATAGATGGGACTTTTTTTTCCCTTCTTAAAGCAGTGGGGTAACTACCGGACACAGAACCCGGTGTTGCGGGGAGGCCCAGACGTAAAGGAGGTCCAAAAAAAAACAACATTTTCGAAAATTATTTTTGGGAATTTTTTTGTGCGGTAATTTTGGGGCCACAAAGGCGTATTTATGGTTTGGGGCCCTTCTCGCAGCCTTTTTTGGGACCCCAAAGGCGAATATACAGTCTGGGGCCCTTTGCGTAGCCTTTTTTGTGAACCAAATCTTAAAAAATTTAAAGAAAAAAAAATTATATTATTTTATTTTATATTTTGTTTGAATTTTTGGGCCCCTAAAAATCGAAGAGGGAGTCCAATAATATTTTTGCATGGGGGCTCAAAATTTGAAGCTACACCCTTGATTAAACATAAAGCATTAATTTCTGTTGCCTGATCGTGAAATCAACTTATACACAAGTATATTCAGAATTTATGGATTTTCCAATCACTAGTCGTCGAATCTCGTTGGTTCCTGCACCGATCGTGTACAATTTGGCATCCCTAAGAAGTCGTGCAACGGGATAATCATTAATGTAGCCATTGCCTCCTGCAACACATTGAACAAATTTCAGGTTCCTGAAGATCCACGAATGATTGACCACAGACGTGGGCCTTGGTCAACCGAATCTCCAGTTGTGTGTACAACATAATTTATAAAGGCAGGATTCCTCACCTAACCCGAGTGGTTGCTTAAGAAGGAAGGAGTCTTTGGTAGCCATGATGCTAGGGACAAGGGATGCCAGGATGCGTAAAATGTCGCTCAGAGTTCAAGTTTTACATTCGGGGATGAATTCGCACTGGATGGGGCAAACGGAATATTGTGAGGCACTCAGCCATTCCTAATTCTGATTGCGGCTTGGTTGTCTTGGATACGAGGGTCCAGAGAGAGGACAGGAGTGTCGAAGACAAGGAACTTACTGTTCGGTGCCTTGACAACAAGCGATTGGGAAGAGGATCAAAAGTTACCAAGTAACCAGCATCACATGGGTTACAGAAAGTGTGAATAATTAATTTAAGATAGGGGGAGAAGGTGAGAAAGTCCATTATTAGCACAGATTAAACAATTGACCAGTCCTAAGACATGTATAGAACAAAAAATGTGCAGGGAAAATTAGCATATGTGAGATAGAAAAGATAAAGATGCAAAATATAGAGTAAATGAGTCAAAAGAAAAAAAAAGTAAGTTGCGCAAGAAATACGCAAAGAGGGATTTCAGAAAAATATTGGGCCTTCACCATGGTAAAAACGCAGATCCTTGACAATTTTTTGTTTTTTAAATTTTTTGAAGATTTCTGGAGCTTTGTCAGACATTTTGGATTTTTTTGGGTTTTTTGAAGATTCTGGAGCTTTGTCAGATATTTTGGATTTTTTGGGTGTTTTTGAAGATTCTGGAGCTTTGTCAGACATTTTGGAGTCATTTGTTTTTTAATTTTTGGATTTTTTTAAATTTTTGGATTTTATTAATTTTTTGGATTTTATTAATTGTTTGGAATTTTTTCATATTTTGAGGTTTTTGAAGAATCTGGAGCTTTGTCAGACATTTTGAATTTTTTGGAAATTCTGAAGGTTTTGGAGTTTTGTCATATGTTTTAATACTTAGGTCAGGTTTAGGTCAGGTTAAGTTAGGTTAGAAATTTGTGGAATTTGAGGAATTTGTGGAATTTAAGGAGTTTAAGGAATTTGAAAAATTTGAAGAATTTGAGGGATTTGTGGAATTTGAAGATTTTAATGTTGGTCAGACATTTTGGATTTTTCGAAGATTTCTAAAGCGTCATCAGACATTTTGGATCTCCTGGACATTGTAAATATTTTGGATATTTTGGGTTTTTTAAATTTTTTAAATTTTTTGCATTGTTTCAATATTTCGATGAATTTGAGATTTCCAGTGTTTTTTTTCCCAAGATTTCGTAGCTTTGTTGACAGAAATCAAAACAACAAATGAATACAATAAATAAAGTTCGAAATATTTTATTGATTAATATTGGTTTAAATAAAACTTGAGTACACATGGTTCCGATTCTGAATGATTTCAGAATTTCTCAAAAACTAAAAATGGCTGTCTTCAACAAACTCGCTTTTCCCTTCACAGTTGAAAATCTCATCCGAAGCGTTGCTCCAGCAACGATGACGATGCAACTGCCTGCCTTATTGCGCATGCCCAGACCCCAATTTTGGCTCTGACTAGCATTTGTTGAGATACTCTTGTTTCCACCTGAGTACCGAATGTCAACCGTAATGCACAAAAGAAACCTTCCCATTTCCAACCTTTAATACCTTTTTATTTACAGTACATAATTAATGAAAACGGGCATCAATTTATCGAATTGTTCCATGATTTCAATCCCCGAATTAAAGAATATGTTAAATAGCAACCAACAAAAAATAAACAAAAACAAACAAACAAAATCATGTCTTTGAATAAAACCATTGTGGAATGTAAAACCTGCTAGTAGGTCAGAAATGTCATCAAAATCACCAAAAACGACAAAGTAAACCAAAAAATAACACGAAAAAAACACGAAAACAAAATCAATTCAATCCCATAATTCATTCGATCCCTGGCAAAAGTGAGTTGTTAAAATCTTTCCTTTCTAGCACTGGGATTTGTCATCGTCGACCAACTGCGCCATGTCCTTGTCGGTGTTGGCGGACGTTGGGTCGAGCATTGTCTGCTGGATGTGGATGACGCTGGACAGCACGACCACGGCCAAACTGGGCTCGATTTTAATTCATTAAATTTATTTTTTCGGATTTGTTTTGATTTCTTTCTGTTCTTTTTGGTTCTCTTTTTTTTTTTTTTTCTTTTCATTTTTTTCTTTGATTTATGGGTTTTTAGTTTTCTTTTTCGAACTTTTTTTGTTCTTTTGGGTTCTTTTGGTTTTATTTTATTTTATTTTATTTTTTCTTTCTTTCTTTCTTTTTGTTTTCAGTTTTCATTTTATTGTTTTTTTTTTGTTTTTTTAAAACGTTTTTAGTGTTAAGTCAATATAATTTGGAAAAGAAAAGTTGGAAATGTTCGCTAAAAAAGTGTGAAAAAAGCCAGAAAATAAATTTAGATAAAGAAGACAGAAAATCTGAGTAAAAAATTAAAAAATGTCCAATAGAGTACAGTCAGAAATTTGAGTGTAAGAGTCAAAATTTTGGCAAAAAATGCTAAAACCAAAAGATCTAAAAGAAAAAAAAATGATTATATTAAAAATAAAATATTAATTACTTTGTTTTTACTTTTCAAGAGTAATTAATTAATTAATTACTTAATTAAGCACCTATTGTTGAAAAGTAATCATTGCGATGTGTGTAAAAGCGTACTAGTTTTCAAAGCAAAGCACACTGAATATCATTGTCACACTTACTTGATATTAGTCAATAATTTCTTGTGAAAATGAACGGACCTTTGTGCATTCGTTTTTGCTTCATTTTCATCGTTTTGGTGCTCGCAGAATTGTAAGTTGAAAACAAAATAATTTAAACAACACTATCTATCAAATTTATCACCCAATTTAAAAGATTGATATAATCCAAATTTTTTTTGCATTTTCTTTTCTCTATTATCACTATTAGTTTTGCTACTGTTAGTGGATGTGGCTACTCGCATGATGCGTGCAGTTCGAAGGCTAGATGTTGCAAGGGATATTACTGTCGTGGTCATGGTCCTAGTGGTGAATGTGCACCTAACAGACGATGAAAAACGAATATATTGAAATGTATGAATACAAAATTAAATAAATGTGTATTTTTAAAAAAATATTTTGTAAAAATGTAGATTCCTTGCGTAAATGACAAATACAACACGCCATGGTTTCTAAATTCCACAGGCCTTTCGACCGTTTCCGATCATCTTCAGTGGTTTCAATATAAAACCTTTCTCTCCCATTCTCTCCTTTTTGGGGACATTTTGTGAATGTTCCTGCAACGTTTTTAGAGTTTCTGCTCTTTGGCAGCATCTGTCTTCTGGTTGACACCCCCATGGTTTCTTCAACTATTGGTTTCGTGATTGTATTATACACAAGATTCAGTTTATCCTTTTGTTTTTGTGGTTTTGCCTTCTCTTCTCTCTCTCTTTCCTTGACAATTTTTATTGTTTCTGTTTCATCTTTCTCCTTTTCTTTTCTGTCTCTTTCTTTGATTCTGTTCATGGCTTCCTCTTTATTATTTGCTAAAACAACTCCACACTATGCCGTATAACAAAGACCTACATTCCAATTCATGTGTTTACCATTTATTTGGGCAATGTGGTATGCTTCAAATATTCTCAATGGACCACTCACTGTCCGGGCACTGTAGTGGTGTCTTTTTTGGGAGTAGTTTCCTCAGCTCTTTAGTCAACTACCAGCTTAATCCTGCTGTGGTACTGACTTCTTTGTTAATCACTGGTCTTATTTTCTACTCACCTCCTTCGTGTAATTTAATGCGAACATTGAGTATTGAAGTTCTACCTACGAAGTACCTGTGTGAGCTGGGTATAACTGTTTATCCCATTTTCCACTAATCACTCATTCTGTTTTGTATTTTTCTTTTAAAACTATGAAGTTTGTTTATATTAAATTCTTCTAATTTTTCATAAACCTCACTTTTTAGGTGTTCTTCCACCTTAGACTTGTAGGTTTTAACATCTATTGCTATAACTTTCCCTCCTTTGCCTGCTTGTATGTGTACTTTCCTCTTTTTAAAATGTTTTCTGCATTTTTCTTGGTTCCCTCTCTATTTTGGTTGCTGGTATTTGCCTTTTTTTGTTTAATAGGTTTGAAACTTCCTGCTGAATTTGTGTTTTTTCCTCCTCTCCAAGTGTCATGCTTAGTTTTGCAGTTTCTAGTATAATGTGTAATTGGTCATTTTGGGTTAGTTTACTATTTCTTGGGCTGTATCTGGATCCTTGTGTTAGTCCCTTAGATGTTCGGTCCAGAATCGTATGTTTAGATTTTTTATTCCTGATGTCAATCCTACTTTCAGTTTCCACATATTCCATAGTTGGAGACCGAGCATATTTAAGTGCAAACTTTTGTTGTATTGCTCCTTTACCATTTGAAGCAATACGAAATTGCTATAAAACAATAGATAGAGAATATCTTAGCACCAAATCATTAGCAAGAAACAAGGCTAATGATGCAGAATGGAGGAAGGCATTCAAAAATAAGTATGATACCATTAAAAAAGAAATCCAGCTGGTTCATCAAATGAAATGGGCAGGATGGAAACAAAAGTTTACATTGGAGACCAAGCATATTTAAGTTTGAAATAGAAGTTTTAAATATTTTGTAAAAAGTATTTTAAGATATTATTTCATTTGGTATTTTTAAAATACTTTGGTAAATTATTTTGCCAAACACTGTAGTTTTTCTTTCTCTGTTTTTCTCGTTCTGGATATTTATCCAGAGAAAACGGTTATTTTATTCAATGCAGCATGGCCTGGTAGCATTTGTATAGCAACTTTACACCTCTTCGTAACTATGGAATCTCGGATCTCAGATTTGGCAATGATCCCGCAACATCGCGTGCTGATTTACATGAGATTATTTCTGAATAATCCGAACAAAATCTTCCCAAAAAGATACCGATTCTTTCTCACTTGAACTTCCAATTCTTTAACCCTGGCCTCAGATAGACTCTCATGTGTCCAAGGAAAATAACTCATTTGTTAATACTGTATTCTGACCCTTCTTTCGAAAAATAGTTGGGAAAAAAGTATAATTTTGGAGAAAAAAATTGGTGCTGAAAATTTCTGAATCATTCAAAATCCTTCAAAATCTTTGTGAATTCATTAGAATTCCAAATTTCGGATTATCGTACCCCGAATAAAACCAAACGGTCACAAGTGACAACTTGAGCTGCAATATCCAATATTTACCAAACCGCAGTACGGTACCTTACCTATTATATTTACTACATCAATCCAAAAAGATACCCAAACATTATGTAATTTAATCTGTACAAATCTTACAGTAATAAAATAGCTTTCCAGATTTGGAGACTTATTATACAGCCAAAACAAAAAATATTTCCAAAAATCAATTTTCAAGAGTAACTTGTTTACTACAAGTATCCACTTATACGATAGATACAATTAATTAGATGCCATAATTGATTCCTGTAGAGGTTCAGGTTCTTACATCAAAATCAAAATCAAAATGATACAAATTCGTAAAACTACCCACTGATAGTCTACCGTAATTAAACATTAAGCGTTGATTTCTTTTACCTGATCGTGAAATCAACCGATACTCAAGTATATTCAGAATTTATGGATTTTCCAATCACTAGTCGTCGAATCTCGTTGGTTCCTGCACCGATCGTGTACAATTTGGCATCCCTGAGAAGTCGTGCAACGGGATAATCATTAATGTAGCCATTGCCTCCTGCAACACATTGAACAAATTTCAATTAAACATATCTCGCTAACGTGCAACCTATTATTTTACCCATGCATTGAATTGCTTCCAACGCAATTTCAACCGCACGGTCACTGCAGTATAGAATGACGCCAGCACAATCCTACAGAAAAAAGAGTAGACATTTATATGACAAACAGTTTCGCTTTTGGTTTATACTCTGTTCAGGACAACTTGCGAAAGACTCTTATTGGCTATTGACCTTTCCGCAGCCATTATTATGTAATTTTTACAAATGCTCAATCAAAAATATTTCGAAAAATGCTTCCATCTGTCACAACAGGACGTTGATAAAATATAGCGACTATTTTTAGAACCAATCTTGATCTAACCGAACGCAGATTTCGACCCAATTTTGGTTTCAGCTTGTTAACAAAAATTCTCAACCAAAACTGTTCAAAAATCAAAACCAATAAAATTGTAATTTAAAAGTTATAAAAGTTTTCATACAGATTTTAAGCTGAATCAATGCTTAAAACTCAGTTTCGGTGTAAAAGCAGAAAATCGAAGCCAGTTATTGTTTCAGTTTCAGTTTCAGTTTTCGTATAAACCAGTTAACGGTACAATATGTTAATTTAGATTACTCGGTTATTAACATGTCCGTTATCCGCCGCCCGAGCAACACTGTACAAATACGATCGACACGCACTCATATTCGTGTACATGTCTGCTATTTTCGACTGCATCATCTATACAATCAAAAATTTTAAAAATAAATCAAAACAATTTCATTCCATTTTCTAAAAACCTGGAATTCTCCAATTTTCTGACCAAACGCTTCCCGGATATGCACGTACTCAAATGCAGCATCGCAGCAAGCTTGCATTATCCTACATTGGTTAAAAAAAAATCAATATTTATTTATAGTTAATGAAATCAAAATCAAAATCAAATCAAACTTTTTACCCAATTATTCCTCCACTTAAGACTAGTCTTTCTAAATCTAAACCGGACATAAGCACGTAAACACCTTTGTTTTTTTCACCCATCAAGTTTTCAACTGTTAATAACAAATTTAATCAATCAATATAAAAATCCAGCGTTAAACGTATTAAAAATAGACCTGGAACCTTGCAATTGTCAAAAACCAATTCGCACGTTGGCGATCCCCTCATGCCCATTTTATCCAACTTCTGCGCCGGTTTGAATCCTTCGAAATCCTTTTCGATGATAAAAGTGCTGATTCCATGCTGCGGCGCTCCACTAAGATCCGTCTTCGCGTACACAACCAAAACATCAGCGTCGCACCCGTTCGTGATCCAGAATTTACTTCCGTTCAAAACATAATGATCGCCCTTAAAATCAGCGCGCAGTTTCATCGACACAACGTCGGATCCCGCATTCGCTTCACTCATTGCCAGAGCTCCGATGTGCTCCCCACTAATCAACTGCGAAAACAACAACAAATTAATAGAAAATAAATTTTAAAAATAAAGAATTAAATATTTAAAACCTTTGGCAGGTATTTTTCCTTTTGTTTTTCGCTTCCATTCCTGTGAATTTGATTGACGCATAAATTTGAATGAGCTCCGTAGCTTAATCCTACAGCTGCTGATGCGCGAGATATTTCTTCCATCGCTATCACATGATCGAAATATGTTCCACCAGACCCGCCGTATTTACCTGTGTACGGTGAATGCACACGTTAAACAATGCCGATATTAACAGATACGCAGAATTTATTCTGTACTCGATACTGTGATTCCATGGAGACCTAAATCCCCCAGCTTCTTCCAAAATTCCTAACCAAACAAATAAAAATTAATATTCAATTTTTTATTTCTTGATAAATAATAATAATATAATAATAATACTCTTCTGTCCGTGAAAATGTCGGTTTTATCAATTTCCGCGGCTTTTGGTGCCAGCTCCTTTTGCGCAAACTGGAATGTCATCTGTCTCAGCTACAAATTAAATTATTCATTCAATATGTTTTCTTGCAAAAAAAAAAATCGAAATATATTTAATACTTGTTGTTGTTCTTCGGTTAAGCCGTATAATTTGTCGTCTACGGGATAATACGATGCATGGCGCACGGCGCTGATGCATGTCAGTCCAAATAATTGTACACATTTAGCGGCATCGCCGAGAAAACGACTTCTCGCTAGCATCACCGCCATGCTTATCTATTTGCGTACTCCCTATCGCAGTCACATTTCTCATACCGGATGAAGACGCGAAGGAGTTAAAAGGAAAAGGTGGATTTCCAAAACACGCGTACGAATCAACGTGCTTTGGTATATTTTCTTTATAGAAAGGCCTACCATATTTCCCAGCAACCAACCGGGACAGGAGGAAAAAATCGACTAAAATATCGATAAAATCGACTAAAA
>JAQIXU010002538.1:0-11671 GCA_034701245.1 Strigamia transsilvanica
AAAAATCCTTTTTTTGGTCTAAAAATCCTTTTTTTGGTCTAA
Organism: Strigamia transsilvanica; assembly: GCA_034701245.1. Taxonomy (NCBI): domain Eukaryota; kingdom Metazoa; phylum Arthropoda; class Chilopoda; order Geophilomorpha; family Linotaeniidae; genus Strigamia; species Strigamia transsilvanica. Next base: position 43 of record JAQIXU010002538.1, read on the forward strand.
AAATCCTTTTTTTGGTCTAAAAATCCTTTTTTTTTTGTGGCCCGACCCATCTGGATTTCCCGGTAGGAAATTTGTTCCCAGTCCAGCCCTGATCCCACATACCGAGCATGTCACTATTGTGAATACAGACGACGCCAAACGATCTAAAGCGTTCATCACAAACTCGTACTTTTAATCCATGCGATTGATAACATGCAAAACAGCAACCTTTTTCACACGTGCTGCAGCAACAAAGCTTAAACTACTGTGCAAAGTGCATTTGGCAAGCGAATAATCCACAATTATGATATGTTGTTACCTGCAGTTTAGCTCCTTCTTAAATTGTTTAACTACACAACTCTGATGACATTCTTTGAATTCGTCTTCACTAGAGCATGGTTGTATCGGTGAATTGAGCAATATGATCTACCGTACATTTTAATATATTAGAAGGTGTTGCATGGAAATTTCAAGTTCTCAGGTAAAATTTTACTTTATTATAACTCAAATTTATGTTCGATCTTGAACCACCAAACAGCCATCCTCTAAAAATGTGTTTTCCAATTTCACGCACTGTCAGCAAAACCTAAGTGCGAAGAGAAACTGTAATTATGCAACAATTGAAATTGTAATTTATTTACTAAATTACCACATAATTAAATAGAGGGCATCCACGGCCATAATTATTTCGAAGATTAACTTTTAGAATGTTTCCAACAAATGATTTGCTAGTAGCTTCAGCTGTGTCAATCAATAATATTAATGTGATAAAGTACACACTAGTGATAATTGCTTGTTTGTAGTTACCAAATCGAAATGTTGAGCATTTTCCATATTCACTGTAAGCTTCCGTCTGAACAACAGTGTTATTTGAATATCCCTATGAAAACACGATTTAAATTGTGACTTCTATTAATATTATTATTGTTTACTTTCATTTGCACACTGATTACGTCCTCGGAATTATTAGTTGCTTTCCAAAGTTTATCCATGTCGTAATTGGAGGACTGAATCTTCATCAGTTGTTCAAACATGTCTGTGCATGGAGTGGGTATTGAGTTGTGAATAAGCTTATACGATTTAACAGTTTTTTTCCAAAGCCTTGTAATTTCCCTTGTATTGTGATTACAGACCATCAAGTCTGGTAAAGTAATATTTTCCGATCTACTCGTTACGTCAACGGCCGTAGGATAACTTAAGTAATGCATTATTCTGTCATACGTCTGGTATGTGAACATGCACATGCCAAATGTGAATAAAAGCAGCCAAAAGAAGTGATGTTTGCTCCAATGTTTTCTACTCTTTACGAAATCATCCAAACCAATTAAATCACTGTTGGGTTTGTTGGCATCACCCTTCATTAATTGGTGAATTGTCAGACGAAGTTCTCTTTTCCCCTCTCTGCGTCTGCTCGTCAAGTAATTATTCTGCATCATTTCGGTTGTGTTCAGCCACAAGCTCGTAGTTGCTGATGCGAGTGTGTTTGATCGGAGTGTTTGTTCGCTTGAGCGAATGTGCAGAGGGACGGCCAAACTGAAAAACGTAATTATTTTGTAATTGTTTGTGTAAAAATAAAGTTAGGAATTTTCTCTTGACAGAAAAATATGTTTATTACATATGTATTTCTGTGGAAGGATGGTCTAAATAGTAACAAACAATATGGATCCATTCAATAACAGAGAATAAATATTAACCTATTATGCCGCTGCTGACCTGTAAGGCACCGTTGTGAAAAAGTTTTATTTCATAATAACAACTAACTTACATCATAAACATAACTACAAAATAGTGGACATAACTTTACACAAAACAAAACCAATAACAAACAAACCAATGGTTGCTACATTTTGTAATCTTTGAATCTCTTGGATGGTCTTCAAACCCCTGCTGATATTCTTATTGGTAAGGGCCTGTCTTCAGGAATCGCCTCAATTGTTGTGAGTGGGTCCAGCTCTGGAACGACTGATTGGTCTCTCACTTCAATTTCCGGCATTGCATCTGTGAAGTCCTCAGCATTCGACATCGTGTCTTCTAAGTTCTTGGCAACCGCTGAACTAGGTTCCAAGTCATCGTGCCTTGGTTCATCTCCGTAAAATCTCTTTACTCCTTTTTGTGACCCTGCCATCAGTTCCTCTTAACACCTCACTTATTCATAACTATTATAACATCTTCCTCGTACATTACAACTAACTTACAAGTTAGTATTTTTCGGCTTCTTGAATATCACTTTATCTCCAATCCGAATAACTTCGTCTATCGCTCTCCTCTTCTTATCTGCAAACGCCTTCATTTTTTCTTTATACTTGTACCGTTGGTCTCGATTCTTCACTTTCTTTTACTGTTTCTTTAGTTTTTTCCTTTGCCGGTATCTTATTTATCATTGTCCAATTAGTCAGTAACAATGCGTGGTGTACTCCTGTATGCCAACAGAACTTCTCCCAGGGCATTCTTCCAATTTCTTCCTTCAACTGTAGCAGCAAGTAACATTTAAAAAAAAAACTTCTGTTCAGCCTTTTTACTAACCGATTAGGTTGTGGCCAATATGGTGTAACCTTTCTTTGTCTAAATTTTTACCTTAGTTGTTGTAACCTTGACTCCTTTACTGTTTTCTTCTATTGCAATAATGTGGTGAGATGCTTTGGGTGGAAACTTTTACTCTTTGCTCTTCCTGTGTTGTCAAAGAGGTTTGAATAGTAATACTTGCGCATAATTGGTCGGGAGTCCCAACTTTGTTACTCCGGTCGGGTCAATGCTACATATAACCGTCCTTGAATGTTGTGGTGACCCTGGTCATCCACTTCCCAGGAGACACAGAAAAGAGCTCTGTGCGCTCCTAATTAGTTTTATTTTGCTTTGTGTAGATAAAGTGTTTTTAGCTATTTTATGACTCCTGCGATAATTAATGTAATAAGTTTATTTAAATCGAATAAATAAGTGTGTTTTATTTTAATAAATAATAAGGAATTGTTGTTTTATTGAACTAAAACGATTGTGTAATTTTGGTGCAAGATATTGTTTTGCACCCGAATTATTCCCCCCCTTATAGCTCTCGGCAATGCAGCTGCTGACGGTTGGCGCCTGCCTGGGACAAGTTAGCTTGGCCCAGGCCCGAAATTCTGCTCCTGTTTTGTACACGACTTTACCCGATTTGCACACGACTTTGTGTGTAACCAATCAACATCAAACTCGGCATTGCACTGCGCATGCGCCGCGGCCAATTTCAAGCCGTCTGCGGAGGTTTGAAATTAATCTTGCTTCTACCTCCCTACTGTTCACAACCGTATCATAACTTATGCCTAGCGCTTAGTTCTGATCTGTGATTTTGGGAAACTTGCGCGATTCATCGTTTTGCCTTTGACTTACTGTCGAAGGTGAAACATTTCCGACGCCCGTTTACACTTGATGTCAACCGGGACCAGTTGCCATCAACGACGAGCGACGACGCCTGCTGATCTACGAACGGCAGAGGAGAAATCTGTGTGCCGACAACGTGTGGTGAGAGATTCTTCAGATTACCGGCGCGCGAACGCCGCCATCGAGAGGAACCTCCAAGAGAGACTTCTCCCCTTTGTCGTTAGGTCCCAACCCGAACTCTTAGTTCACCTCCTACTCATTCCTCCCGTGTTAGGGTTAGGAGTCGGAGACAGCGAGTTCCCGCCAATTGTTACGTGCAAGCTAACAAAGAACTTGCTCGTCTACATCGACGACATTATAATATTTCAAATCCTACCTACTATTTATTGCACCATGAATTCATTGTATCTATTAAACCGAGTGTCCGAATAAATTATACTATTTAATTTATCTACATTCTGAGTCATTTCACTGATAAAATCCCCTAGACAAACCAGCTATCGATATAAGGCCGAGGACGGCATTCAACTCGCGATTCAACAGCAAACCCAGGTATTTTAAGTTAAGTTAAAATTGCAAGTGTAGGAGAAATCCCACTAACTCGTAGCATCTTATTGTGTGTGAAAATCGAGATCGTGACAATGTCTCGTGGACGATTTATCTCCTATCCTAATTTTACTAGTTAGGAAACTAGGAGAATTGTGCCTTTTGGAAGCCACAATGCCGTTGTCTATGTCCTCGGTCACTCCTTGTAAGTTTCATGAGGTTTGACTTGGTGAGGATCTCGGTACTGGCAGTAGTGATGGTGTGTTCAGTTGTTGGTTCTGTTGTGCGATTTGGCGGAAGATTCCCACTTATATTCATCATATCACGTGATCAGTTTGGCCAATGAGGCAACAAACTGAGCAATGAATAATTGCCTGAAAACACACACACCTGTGCAGTGAGGAGGAAATGAATCAGCGACGAGGAGCGATGACTAACTAGGGGACCCGAACGTTTGGGCATTCCTAGTTCAACAGGTGGCAACAGGGGAACGTCCCCTGGGCTCACCACAGCCATTTATATTGTTTTCATTCATCCTTGTTGCTATTGTAATGTCGGTGTTTACAAGGAGAGCGCACAAACGGAGGGCTAGAACCGATAAACACGACTGCAAGCTGAGATAGGCTAACCGATACAGCACGTGATAAATTACGAGAAATACGACTAACAACACGTGTACACTCTACCCTTGCTTTACGGCCTAGGTCGGTTCCGGAAAAGTTGGCTGTAAAGCAAAATGCTGTATAACGAATCAGGGGCATTTTCCGCAATTCGTTATGGAATTTCCCGATTTTTGGCCGTATCTACAAAACAATGTGGGCCGTAAGTCGAAAAGTGTCATACTTTCATAAGGCCGTTATAGCGAAATGCTGTATAAAGAGCGGCCGTATAACGAGGGTTTAGTGTATTCTCAATACAGATACAATTTATTGGGACAGACATATTCACGACTGTGAATATTCTGGCCAATACACAAGATATCTTACATTAAACATGAATACTAAATGACTTGCCCAAATTAAGGCTAACAACCGAAAGGATTACAATAATTACGCAAGTTGAAATACGTGATTAGTGGTCCTATATTAACGTGTCGCACCTAGATTGATCATTTTTTAAACTAATGAAATTAAAAATTTTATTTTAAAAAATACTGCCATATCTTAAAATCAAACAAAGATCACCATGGTAGCAAAAACTATTTTTTCCATGCCAAAATTGAAATTTTCACCTATTAAGTGCAGTATGCCTAAGCGCGATTGTAGTTTGTCGCGCTTAGGACCGATTCCCAAGTTTTAAATGTTAAGTTTATTAGTTGGCTATATATGGTACTTACTGTTTTCAAAGTTGTGTTTCGTGGACCGTCTCACATACGTCTGTTCCTCATACTGGTGATTTGATGTGGCGTTCTGTGAAGTGTGTTGTAAGATTAATGTCAAGTTCGTTGACAAATCATCACAAAGGCACGAGTCAAAATTGAAACGTTGATTATTACCAACTTTTCTATTCAATGTCATAAAGAGTATCCATTGAAATATTTTTTCAGCAGAAATATTGACTTAGCAATATGATTTTACTTTACATGTGAAAGACACAAAAGAAAACTTATTGGATTGACAATCCGTGACAAGCAACTGGTCAACACAAGAGACAGGTAAAAATTATTATGTCAAAATTCGACCATGTGGACACGCAATCCAAGCGAGCGGGAATAAGAGAAAAAATGTTTTTTTCATGGTTGTTAACAAGAACGTAATTACCGATACGTTTGTTTAATTTACTTTTTTTGCAAAACAACCATAAGATGTATTTTTACTTTCCGTGAGTAGTAGTCTTGTTTATTGACTGACTATAAGTGCACGCAGTGCAATGAATGTCTTAAGAGAAATAATAAAAAATGTGCGATGTTAAGGCACATTTGTGATGTTGTAGTGACCCCAAACAGTGTTTGTCACTAATATTATTTTAGTGGCAACATTGTTGCCCTTTCCGCAGAAGAGCGCATTTTTCCCCTTTTTGAGGGTGAGCTCTTTTTTTAGGGTGTTTGCCTTAAGGGGGACATATTGCTCTACGTAAGTGTGACGTATTGATGGCTACAATTGGCCAGAACACTCACATGACTTGTGGTGACCCCAGTAAAGTGGTGTCACTACAGAGGAATTCTCTGTGAGTGACCTCCAATTGGGTCTTCTTTGTTCCTGGTCGTTCCCCTTGTTTTGGGCGCGCATATGCTTATGCAGGGTGACGTCGCTTTGGTTACTCATTGGCCATAGCAGGCACCTGACTTGTTCTATAAAGCTGGGGGTTTCCCACTGTTTTATCAGAACTGAACCAACAACCGAACAAACCACAAATGCTGCCTGCCAAGATCCTCACAGAGTCAAACCTTATGTACAATTCAAGGAGTGACTGAGGACATAGAAAAAGGCAGCATGGCTCCCGAAAGGAAACATTCTCCCAGTGCTCTAGCTGGTAAAACTAGACCCTTATACAGAAGTTGACACGTCAGTAGGGACTCCCAACAGGCCTAACGGGTATTACCTTCAAAACCCCCTAGACAACACGAAGGCCACTGAAGTAAGTCTCCACCCGGTGCGGTGATCCGGGTTTTACCTTACAATATCTATATATTATCATCGTTGAGATGCCAACCTTGGACTTACACTCGAGTGACCAGCTAATTTGTCTAGGTTAACCCTAGACAATAAGGAAGCAATAGTTAAGATGCATAAATCAAACGAAACGTTTAATGAAACAAGGTACATAATGTGAATACAATAAGCACTAATGAAATCGAATAGATGTTCGGCGTTGGCGCCTAAATGAACTCACGATCTTCTCACTCGACCGGGGCTCCGGAATTCCTTACGATGGTCCTGATTACGAATAAAAGAAATGGTGAGAATCACAATTCGAGTTATTACTCAAACCGTGAAAGTGGAACAACAACGCAAATGGCTTAATAACGCCAGTTATTAAGCAAGAAGCTATATTTGTGAAATCTCACAAATAGAGTTAAGACTAATGAAATATCCGTTGACACAAATCCAAACTCTGTTGCAACAGTAGTTGTCATCGGTGTGTCTCGTTCGGATGTCAGGTCAAAAGTGCACACAGTAATCAGCTCGATTGGCCTGCGCACAAGGTTACTGCACAATATTCATCAACGGATTTTGTGCATCTCTGCACAGAATCTGGGGTTTGTTTGCAGTAGCTAGGGCGTTGCCTTAGCTACAAGAGGGGACATATAACACCTGGCACACGCCAGTTATAATATCTCAGGGCTGTAAATATATTTAGGCGGGAAAATATAGTGAATCCTTAGAATTATTATGGCAATGAATCTGAGGTCACCACACCGGAGCATTCAATCACGTCCACTGAGTTGTACCTAGACGGGACGAGAAGAAGAACGAGCCAATGCCATTAAGACCACGCATAGAGGCGAAACAAACACGTAGTCAGAAGACACCATCTTGTTTTCCCCCAGCAACAAGAAGAGAAGACTGAATATATTGATACATTGTAAAAAGTGAATTAATAAAAGACATCTTAAATACAAACAGTTATTTTGTGCATTATTTGGTAAAAGCGGAAGTATTGGAATGGAAGGTAAATGATCTCAATATTAAACATAATATTACGGATTCAGTAAAGTGTACAAACCACGGAGTTGCATGTAAACTCCTCAATTTGGCCATAGTAAAATATACTGAGTAGGGACGCAACAATGTATTGTGGCCGTCTGTGGCCCAGCGGTCATTGGCCAAAGACAACGGACCTCCACAACCATCCATCATCAGGTGGAGCTGCCATTGGCAGGGCCACGGCAAAACGTAGCCAGTGTGTGACCGGAAGTCACGCACACCGGTAGTAACGTCCACGCTATGTCTCGAGAGTCTTCTGTTGGCTTTTGGAGCGCAAAGCCGTGCCAACCTAGCAGCTAACCGCATGGACTTAGTCATGGAGACATGGTGTGTGGGTATTGCTCACCATGGGAACTGAGTGTCCATTTTGGTGACATGCTTGCGAAGCATGGCACAATAGAAATCTGAGTTTGCTGGCAATGGCCGTTGTGGTGAGTGTTGAGAATTACTCTTGACTCTTAATGAATGTTTGAACATTTGAAAGTGTTGCGCGCAAAAGATGTTGACAAATGAGTTGTGATTTCCAAATTGTATTATGGACTCAATTGCATTTATTGTGCTTGTTGTGTTAAGACATTATGCTATGAATAATCTTACCTTACCTGTCTAATTGGATATTATCAGCATTTGTATGTGTTTAATGTTAAGATCACACACACGTGTCGTTTGTTATTTTTGACATTCTATTTTTGCTTATTGGTTATATTTATTTGCCCATTTATCAATTGTACAGTTCTGTCATATGTTTATTTCTTTGTCTAGTTAACAGGACAAATCTTCTGTTATATTGTTAACCTTGTTCTAAGATTGTTTTCCTTACTACAGTTTTGTTATCTCTCAACAGAGGTCACTTTTTACCTTTTGCAATAAAACAATTGGCAGCATCCATTTTTGTGCTAACATTTATCCATATAATCCATGCATACAGTTGTGCCCAAATGACAGCTCCGTTCTTATCGCTGGTTAAAAACCCCGAGGAATGTCCGCAACCACCAGTTTTCTTCAAAAGATATCGCGATCCAGAGACGTAAGGCGACTTGAGACAGGAAAAAGAAAGTGTGGAAGGATCAGATCTGATGGAAAAATTAAATAAATTTAAAATTGTTGTGATTGGATTTTGCCCATTGCTTTATTTGCATTCAACATGCTTAAATGTATTGATACAATTTTTTTTGTTAGTGAATAGGGGGCTCGGTGCCCCGTTTTGTATGTCTAGCAGGGGCATCTCGACTATCGGTGCGATGCAGGGAAGTTCTGGGGGGAGTTTTTGGTGCGCGGAGCACAAATGACACTGAAATTTATTCGATTGATTTTAGATGTAAACATTCTGTGAGATAAACAATGTACAAATGAACACCAAGAATTATCTAGACAAGTATAATTTATTTAGTTGACATACGTAACTAAAGCGCAGTTATGCCAAGAAATATAAAGTCTGACTTTATAATTATGCGACTGATGAAAAGGATGGTTCTTTCATGACGTCAGGATCCGGGTATTTGGTTGTCGGTCATTGTACTGTCACAATAATGGCAACATCGGGAATATCCAAACGATGGGTGTAAATAGGAAGGAGTGTTTATTAATTAATTAACGTACTTATACATGTTTTTGAATATCTTTTATTTTGCTGTGTGAAAGTACAGTGAAAGTTTTTATTTTATTCTCACAACATTAATGAGTTACACCAGAAGGTTAAAATACAAACGTCAATATTTACTAAACAAAATAAGCCTAACTTCAGCTCTTCTACACAAAGCAAGACCTCAAGAACTTTATTACATGACCTCATTAGCATGCAAATCAAAAACCTGTCTCCCGATTCTGATACCAATTGTAAGTGTTTAAAATCCAAATATAGACAGACAATAGTGACATTCCCAAACCCAGTCCTACAATGCTACCGAAATCGCTTAAGAACTGAGGTATTGTATAGGCTGGTTTCTCTTCTATGGTATCTGTAAAACTATCACTAACAATGATTTTTACTGCTGTAAAGAAATCAATTGACAAATCAGTAACATGCAGATTAATTTTGTAAAAAATCTTTTCACAAGGTTGGTGACATTTGCATTGTTTTTGATTCGACTTAAAATTGTTTAAGTACTTGAAATGAGTGGTAAGAATGTCACTGCTAGTGTTGCAAGCTGGCAGATTAGGTTTTACCATATACGGCAGTCTGAAACATACAGTAGTTTGGTCAAATGAAAAAAGTGAAACACCTGAACTAGCATACCTGCAATTAACACTTTGAAATAAATACTTTTGAATGCAGGCATTCTTACACTTGAAGTAAGTAGTTTTGTTGTTTTCACAAGGATTACGCTTTGTATTTCTTCGTATAGTCTATTTCAAGAAAGCAAGCTTAGTGCAAGCATTTCTATGATTTTTTTCATTTATTACCTTAGATTCTCGAAGTCCTACATCATTCGAACTTCCATAGTGTAAAGTCAATGGTGCCAAAACGTTAACTTCATCTTCCTGATCATTTAAAAATAGCTGGAAAAATTGTAATGCAAAATAATTATATTTATCACTACTGTAATATTAGGCACCTTCCCAAAGTAATTTAGCTAAACAGGGTTTAAAAAAGATATTTAAAGTGCGTGTCTGGATCTAACTTTAAAAAAAGCCGCATATTTAGTTTGGTGTCAGTAGCAGTGGGTATGCGCACGACATTTAATCAACAAACCTGCAAGTTAAACAAGAAATTATGAGGGGTAATTCTGCCATCTTATGACACCTTATGACATGTACACAATAAGAAAGAATTAAAACATTTGCTTCCCAGGCCCCATTCCCTCGCAGGTTACATGCCACGGTTCACGTATGTTGGCTTTCTGGTTATTTTGGTACATTTTGGCAAATTGTGCTTCAAAAGGGTGCCAAAATACCTTGAACTGGCCCTGGACATGTATTATTCTTAATTAATATAGTTGACATGTTGCAATTACTAGGATCATTATCAATTTGTGTACTTACAGATGATTTTGTAAGAAAATGTTTTACCTCACCTTTAGCTGCTGGTCACATATTTCTGAAAGTGGTATATCTTGTAAAAAAAATCTAACGACATTAATATCGTATTTGTTTTCTTTTCCTGAAAAAGAGTGAAAAAGTCAGATTTTATTTTTAAAATACATCAGCAAGAAAGCAAAAAAAGACTGAAAACTTTTAGCCAAACTGTAGTTAATTCATTAATTATTCAATTCATTAATTAACTACAATTTTGGCTTTAACTAAAAAATTAATTTTGTAAGCTACCTATCTTTATTTGTGGACAGTTACCAAATGGTAGTGGAATAAGGTTCATTGGTACTCTCTACAAAAAAAATTTTTTTTATTGTTGTGTCTGTTTTGGGAATGAACCTTATTTGTTACTGTAGGGTTATCAATTTTAAGAGTTTTGTGGATTTGAAGTGTTTTCCAGATGTCTTCCAATGACAATTTGTCATTGAACAATTGCCAGGGTGATATATTGCTACAGCTTTTATTGGTGTGGTTAAGTAAGTGTAATCTGGCTCTGTCCACATCTTCATTCTGTTCCTCTCCACACACAGTGATGGAAGGAAAATCGTTCTTGCTCCATTCAACTACTCTGACAATTGTTGTTACCGGTTCATCAATGTAGTAGTTTAATCGAATGTGCAGGCAATATAAAGTAAATCCTGCAGTAACTAATACGAATATTAACTTCAGCTTTTCTAAGAGTCCGTTAATTTTGATTTGCTCTTCACTATCAATGGCATTATTTTTGCACTTCTCATACACATGGCAAATCTTACTGGCGGGTCTTTTTTGCTGAAAGTTTGATGCAACATAGTATAAATACCAAATGATTTGAGGTAATGATACTAAGGCTAGACCAAGGAACAGGCCCAGATTGCCTCCTAAATCCGATAGTAAACCAATGAGATCATAAGTGTACCTTTCTTCAAACACAGTGGTTTTCTCATTAGCTAGCACTAATGATACAGTCACTATATTTTGGGTGTTTGTTCTGCCTGTCTCGATATGTGGTGTAAAGGTTGTGACGGTAGCGAATTGGGTTATAATATGAATATATTATAAGTCCAAAATAGGGTCACTTAACCCCTACCCTT
>JAQIXU010002539.1:0-11666 GCA_034701245.1 Strigamia transsilvanica
GAATCCATGCCAAATTTTTTCAGGTTTGGACTTAGAATAAAAAAGGGATGGTGGGTGGGTATACAGATTCCCCATTTTATTTGTACAAGTATTTAAATAATAACCAGAAGTTTCTTTTTAAAATTGTCTTTAATTTTATTCAAAATAATGCATAGATTATTAATTGTGTAATTGTTTATTTCACAATTACACAATGTAATAATTTATACACACAATACAAAATTTTTAATTATACAAACAAAATTTAAAACAAATTAAAAAATATTTCAATTATACAAACAAATTAATCTTAAAAATAAAAATAAAAAATAGCAACGCTGGAGTTCTTGTAGTCTTCAGTCCGCTGACGTAGAATCCATTGAACCTAAAAAGAAAAGATTCAAAATTAACTCCAAAATAATGCATAAACTTAAACTGAAAAAAATAAAAATTAAGACTTGTTTCTTAAAATAAAAATACTCCAAATTAAACCGCGAACAAAATAGCTAAATGTTAAAACTGCTAGCAGGTGGTAAAATGATGATTTAAAATTAAACGTAACAGTAAAACGAAAGATGAATTAAACTTGTATTCAACAAAGGACCGCGAACAAAATAACTACACGTTAAAAATTGATTAAAACTGCTAGCAGGTGGTGAAATGATTTAAAATTAAACGTAAACGAAAGTTAAATGAAACTTGTATTCAACAAAGGACCGAAAACAAATCACTAAAAATATATAAGAACAATGTAACAAAAAGTGTCTAAGTGCTAAATAAAAAAAAACCAAACTCACCTCAATTGAACGCATGCTGTCACCTCCGAGCCGAGGCAACTTGTGAGCAAAATCAAGCGAACACAAAATGCAAAATGGGAAAAGAAACGTAGATTCATTTGCATGTCCAATCAAAAATACCTACAGAATATTCTAGAAATATTACAACTTCCAGCCACACAGTGCCATCTTGTGTACATTTGTTGAACGAATATCCTAGTAGTTTTTAACGCCATCTTTGGATGATTTTTGTTTAAATTATCCAGAAAGGTAAAAAAAATTGTAAGCTTTGACTGTTTCAAAGAAGTATTTTTTAAATTGGCGACACAAATATTACAAAAATATGCCGAGTCGAACAGTTTAAAATCCATTTAGTCCTTAAGAAGATGAAGAAAAGCCATGGTGAATTCATGAATATCAATCGTAAAAATATCAAAAAAATTAAAAATTAAAAAAAAAAATTAAAAAGTATTTTTCTGTTTGGCGTAAATGGACGGACAATACTTCTTCGCAACAACGTCATACGCTTGACCAGACTCGATCATAACCGGCGTCTCAATACTATGTTTATCCCACACATGGATTAAGTAACTGGCCTTAAACTTGTACATCGCTTCGCGCGTTTTGTTGGCGTTAAAAAAATCCTTCCATTCCGGCGACTTTATGGCGTAAAACGCCTCCGACGGCAGAATGTCGACGCCGATGCACCGCTCCCGCGTCACCTGGTCCAAACTCTCGATGTTGCCACAAACTCGCTTAAGTACCCGCGTGAAGAGAAGCGGCCCGTTCCAGCCCCAGGCGGAGCCGTTGTAAGTGTTTGAGAACTCGACCATACACTCGTTGAGGAAATTGTGTCCCCGATCGAACGCAACGCCATCACGGCCGGCGTGACCACCACTTTGCTCTCCTTTCCCGCGCAGTTGCTCAACTCGGCCAGTGACTTGATGACGACCACGTCCAGATCTAGGTAGATTCCGCCGTATTTCCACAGCGTGAGGAAGCGCAACGCGTCGCTCATGTGCGAGATTTTGTACGGGTTTTTCATCCACTTCTCTTCCTTGTACCACGTAACGAGCGGCGAGCAGTTGAAATATTTATTTAAGTTCACGTACTCGAAACTAATATTTGGAATTTCAATTAGTGTTCGTACTTGTTCGTGCTTGTTTGCCTCGAAAATGGTGCATTTTCACGACTTTCATCTCTAAAAGTGCTTGTTTGCCTCGATAAGTTTAGAACCACTTTAGCGATTTTATATCAAACAATTCGTTAATAAAAGTCTAATTTGAAGACACTTACAGGAAGCACCTGCGTAGCCTGCGTAGCTCGATGGTATGTTGTCCGTGTTAAATGCTGAGTAATACCATGTCTACACCAACGGATGTAGTTTGGCTGGATCTGATCCGTTCGTTGATTCTTTTTTTTATTTTTTAGTTTGTTATTAATTCTGAACTATATGACGCTTATTTCGGCATCCTTTGATAAAGGCGACCTATCTTTTGAGAATTTTTTTTGTTTCTAATAAGTGTAGCGTGTGTGAAGTCGGGTTCCTAAATTTGACGAAATTATCTCACGTGTTGACAAATAAAAACACCATTAAACTAATTTCAAATTCAATTTTATTCTTATCGTTTACGTCAGTACAGCTCTAATTCTGAGAAATTCAGATCGAGGAATAAACGAGATAAATTTACTGAAAAATCGATTGACGGGGTCGGAAATTGCAGAGATGTGCAATCGTCGCAGCAATCTCCCAGCAAACTCGTCCGTCAAGTCAAGTCGAGTCGAGTCGAGTCGTGAGATGTCGGCGTCGAATTGCTCATGAATGCTCATCAATGAATTAAAATCAAAATCAAAATTAAAATCAAAATTAAAACCAAACTTCAAACTTCAAACTCCAAACTTGAAATTTTTCTGTCTATTCGCGACGAAACATTTGTTTTCCTCTTGCAAGTGGTTTGACATGCGACTCAAGGTCGTGACTAATAAGAGCGAGCGAGCGAGAGAGAGAGAGAGAGAGAGAGAGAGAGATGGGAGACAGGATTCGCACTCCCAGAGCCGCGAGTCCTCGGGCGACCTCATCTTCATTGCCCAACTTCGAAGCAATGAACTCAGCTCGGCTCGGCTCGGCCTTCGTTTCCTTTGTTGCGTGACGTCAACATCCACTGCACCCACTGCACACATCGCACGAAACGGACAAAGCCACAAAGGTAAGGCCGAATGGAGAAAATAATAATAATTTCATTATTCCAATTCCGACCTCGTTTTCAAGATAAACAAACCACCTGTTGCACCTGTTGCACCTGTTCCACCCGATTGCAAGAGATTGTGCATTTTGAATTGTTTGGCCGTTCGCTCGCTCGCTCGCTCGACTCGACTCGACTCGATGCCCGTGAAAAAGTGCGTTTTTGTCACCGGCGGTGCCGGTTACATCGGCAGCCACACCGTGGTGGATTTGCTGCAATCGGGTTTCGACGTGGTCGCCATCGATAACTTCACAAACTCCGTGAACGGTATAAACGAACAAATGCGAATAATCAAAGAAAAGTGTAATTTCGTCACTTACTGCGTCGTTTCGTTTCGTTTCGTTTCGTTTCGTTTCGTTTTCAGGCAACAACGATGAGGCGGTGAGTTTGCAGAGAGTTGAGCAAATCACGGGCAAGAAGGCGACTTTTTACAAATGCGATTTACTCGATAAACAACATCTCAAGTCGATCTTTTCGCAGCATCGGATCGACTGTGTCATCCACTTCGCCGCGATGAAAGCGGTCGGCGAATCCATGAAAGCGCCTCTGCTCTATTACAAAAACAATGTCGTCGGCACCATTCATTTGCTCGAGGTAAGTAACGCAAATAAATACTGTAATTTCATTTTTTAAATTTCTTTTACTTTTAGGTGATGAAATCTCATCAAATCTTCAATCTGGTTTTCTCCAGTTCGTGCTGCGTTTACGGAACGCCTCGTTATTTGCCCATCAAAGAGGACCATCCCACTGGTCACGTGACCAATGTTTACGGAAGAACCAAATATCTGATCGAGGAAATGTTGTCGGATTTATGCGTAGCCGAAAAAGTTGGCAAAAATCTCTTTAACACACTAATCACCAATAATGATCAATAATGATGATCATTAATTTGATTTTCGATTTTCGTGCCAGGAATGGAACATCATTTCGCTCCGATATTTCAACCCGGTTGGCGCTCACCCTAGCGGCCTCATCGGCGAAGATCCGACCAAACCTTTCACCAACCTCATGCCCTACATCGCTCAAGTCGCCATTGGACGCAAACCGCTCTTAACCATCTTCGGCGGCGATTACGAAACGAAAGACGGCACAGGTGAGAAATCATATATCACAGTACATCCCATCCCAGTACAGTTGTCAATGGCAACTATGCTGGAATGTGCACATCCGAGCACTCTACCTCGCAATTTCCACAGGTGTCCGCGACTATATTCACGTGATGGATTTGGCGAGTGGGCACGTTGCAGCACTCAACAAACTCTTCGATAGTCAACTCAATTACAAAGTAAAAAAGAAATAAAAGAAATAAAATAAAATAAATAAAAATCACAATTGGAATCTTAGGTGTATAATTTGGGTACCGGAAGAGGAATAACCGTCCTCGAGTTAGTGGCAGCCTTTGAAAAAGCGAGCGGTCATAAAGTACTGAAAGATAACAACAAACAATCCATTATCTGGTTATTGACTCATCAAATTCCAGGTACCGTATAAAATCGAGCCGCGACGACTGGGCGACATCACGTCAATGTACGCGGACTCGAGTTTGGCTGAAACAGAACTGAACTGGAAAGCGACTTACGATCTGGACAAAATGTGTACGATAAAACAAAACAGAAAACCACCGGAAAGCACTTAGTTTAATTGATTTTCATCTCAGGTGAGGATTTTTGGCACTGGCAATCGTCCAATCCCGACGGATACCGCAGCGCGAGTCGCAACGGCACAAGTTCCAATGGCGACCATTGAATCAAAAATCAAAATCAAATCAAATCAAATCAAATCAAATCCCACAAAATGTAGGCTTTGTTTGTTTCTTTTTTATTAGCTAGAATTAGTTCATTAATAGTAGTACGATGAGAAAATTGTTAACACTCCATCATCTATCGAGTTTCACACAATTACTTGTTGTAAACATTATCTTTGCCTCTCTTGTTAAATCAATTTGTATAAAAAAGAAAAGAAGAAGAAGAAAAACAAAAGTTTGACTAGGGCAACGATACTCGACCACCTTAAAATAGAAAACCAAAACTCAAAACTCAGTCGCACATGCACGCACTGCACGCAGTTTGGGTTTCGTTAAAAAATACTGTGTCAACTTTGTCAATTTGGCAATTTGATCAATTTGTTCAATTGAGACACTTAATGGCACTTTGACACTGGAATGAATCATCTCAAACTGGAAGTCTTAATCTCTCTCTCTCACTTGATCGTTTTCAACTGTCTTGTTGTGACACGTAACCGCCAGAGTTGAGGTTGTGCAGCACCGGCTGCGGCCCTTTGACCGGGTACGCCAGAGTGGTTTGTAACGAGTCGTTGTGCTCGTACAAAGACGTTTGCGCGTAATGGAGCACCAAGTTCTTCAAGCTCGGGTAAATGTTGAACGGTTCCGCGAACCCGAACCCTCGTTTGGTTTGGTAGATGATGCAGTGACCCACTTCACCACCAGCGCTACACAAACAATTGAATGAAAATTTCAATCCAAATCAATCAATCAATCAATTAATCAATCTACTTACACTATCGACAGAGCGTATTGTCCGGGTTTGCTCGATTGGCGAATTAAAAAAGTGCCGTCCGCCTTGGCCTGCAGTAATTTCTCGGATTCGGAGCGCGAGCAGCGCGGCAGCAACCACAACGCTTCGTCATTGTGAGGAAGGAGTTCGTCGTCGAGCGTCGAGGGTTCCCGAGTCAAATTCGCGTCGCGCCCGTCCCCCGACGAGTCTTGCAGCAGCAATTTGTTGATTTTTTCCTGCTTCATTCCGTGCGCTTGCAACCACCTACAGGAAGACAGAAAGAAATGCACTCACGAGTCAATTCATGAAATGTGACGAAATGTAACGAAATGTCGCTTACATTTGGTATTGTTCCCTTTGTTTGGATAACTGAATCACTTCGGGTTTCAAACTGCTCATTTCCCGGTCCAGGGACCTGCTGTAGGTGATCTGCTGCTTCAGATCGTTCTCCAACTGCGCTTTGTCGTCTTTCAGCGTCTGAATTCGCAGTTTGAGCATCGAGAAATTTTCCTGCAGGCTGAAAAGAAAAGCAAGCGTCAACTTATCAATTCTTTCGGTGCGTTTCACCCATTTCTTTTTCACCTCCTAATTTCGTGCGGTTGCGCCTCCTTCTGGAACTTCTCGTGCAATTTGATCTGTTCCTCGTAGACGCTCATCGTCTCCGAGTAGGCGCACGACGCTTGCTTCATCACCGTCGTCTGCTGCATGCTCTTCGAGTAATCCTCGTAATACTGATCGTACTGCTTGGTTTTCGTCAAATAATCGCGGTTGATTTTCTCCAATTTGTTGCACACCATGTCCACATCGGAATTCGTCTCGTCCTCGTCCTCAGCCTGCAATTCAATTCAATTCAATTCAATTCAATTCAATTCAATTCAATTCAACCGACTAATTGTCCTGCTCACCTGATGATATTTGGAAACGGGGTAAAGTAGAGTGACATCTAAAGTACGGTTGTATTGAGCAAGCGACACGTTGCGGTAGAAATTGACCAAATCGACGACCGAATTAAATTGTAAAGGTTCGGAGAATCCATATTTGCCATTCCTGTGACAGATTTTGATTAGTTTGTTGCTTCCGCCCTTGCGCAAAGTGAGTGTGTATTCGCCGCCTTTGCTCGACGCGTCGCGAACGAGAAAAGTGCCGTCGGGAGTATCTTTCAATTTCTCGTTCACGTCTTCGCGCGTGATGTCTCCCCAGTACCACTCCGCCTCTTGGAGAAAGCGCGGCCCGTCCGAATCGATGTTGTTGTTGTTGTTGTTGTTGAGCGACGTCAAGTCGAGACCGTCGACGCTCGGCGGGAACACGCGCGACGTCTTCCGCGGTGGCAGTGCGGGCGCGGAATCAAATTCCGGGATCGTCTCGCCCCATTCGCCCCTCAAAAGTAGCAATTCCAAGATGCGAACGTGCGCTTCCGTGTTGTACACGACTTGTCTGTTCGAATTCAATTACAACTATTAATTAATATTTGTAAATATTTTTCTTTTTGCAATTTACATGATTTTTTCCCACGGTGGCCTCAGTAAAATGTGACAAAACACTTGTAAAAGAACGGTAGGTGGCTCTCGGATATTCCTCGCGTGTTGCAATTGGCAAATTCGGCACATGTGAGCCAAAAGGAACCGTAATACTGATCGGTGATGCTCCGGAAGCTGACTCGCTAATTGACATAAACACAACGCGCACTGTTCGTCGAATTTAAATTCTAAATTTACAAAAAATAATAAATAATTTAAGCGATTTAAGCGATTTTTAAGCAATTATACTTGATATTTCGACGAACTTGTCGTATGATTCGACGGGTATCACTGGATTTGGCAACTCGCGAAGGTATTTCTTCAAAGCGCTCGCGATGCAATGCGTTTCAAATTTGCTCAAATCGATATTTTGAACATCTAGGAAAAATGCAACAAAAAAAAATTCAAGAAACTTTTTGAAAAAATTTTTGTTGAAAAATATTTCGCATACCGGTATTAAATTGCTGCCTGATTTGCATCACAACGTCGGAAGGCGCGGAAGTCCTGTAAACGGCGTATAAGTTGAGATTGGGGTCGGCTTTGGCGCGGTTTTCTATTTCCTCGGTGCATTTCATGAGAAAAAGCGACGTCGGTTGTTCTTGGGGATTAAACTGGCTGCTTAATCCGACGGCGAGCACCGACGCGCAACTGAGTTTGCTTAATCTCAGAGGATTCGGTATGCACGGGGGTAAACCCGTTGCCGCGCACGTTCGATGACAGATTAATCCGCACTCTTGACACAGAAAGCCTTGATGGGTCAATCCGCGCAGGTAATTCCGACATTTATCGCAGCATTCAAGATCGGAGAAACTTTGCTCCAGCAACGAGTGTTGACTAGCAGGAGTGCAAGCTACTGCAAAAGATTTAATTAATTTTTAAAAAGTAGAACGAAAAAAAGTGAACTTTTAGATAGAAAAATTGCACTTTTAGTAGAAAATCTAATTTTTCCAAACCTTCACTATCCTCGGGAACTTGTTCAGCTGAAATCCCCTCGTAATTCCTCTGACACAACTCATCGATGCTTGCCAAAAGCGCCTTCTGCTGAAACTCATCCTTAATGCCCATGTTCTATAAATAGCAAAATAAAAAACGACTCCATTCAACTCAAAAAAAAATAATAATAATAAAAAAATAAAATAAAAAAGTCACCATTAATTTATCTTTATCCAAACCCATCAAATCGATGCCTTTGATGTCCTTCGACTTGAAAATCTCGGCGTACCGGTACAAATTGACGGCCGCCATCCACTCGACGACGTTGCCTGCCGACCACTGACTCACGGGCTGAAATAATTTCCAAAACGTAAAAAAAAAGTCCTTCGCAACTCGACACTGATGCCATGCAACTGGAGAATAAATAAAACCTGGCAACCGATCAATTCACTTTGATGCACCTGTTGCTGACGACTTTCGATCGAGGAAATTTCCTTCTACTTTCGATTCGATTACACAATTTCCAATTAAAATTAAGTGAAAAGTGTGTAATTAATCGCCTCATTTGCCCGACTAATTTACCATGTCTCTGTCCATCGTGATGACTGGCAAAACGTCATCGCTCGACTGACACGAATGATTGGCAGCGAATGGGATGCAAATGGTGTGGAAGCACGCGAGGCAATCTGCAACGACAAATCACTCTTATTTAATTATAAACTACAAAAAATAAATTGGCACGCTCTGCTGCCCCCACGTGCCAAATCTTTCCATCTGGTGAGGAAATTTCCGACGGATTTCTTACAAATTCGTCACGATGTCCTCGATTTTTTTACCTTTGCATTTTTTACCGACTTCTCCAGACCCCCAGATGTACGCAGCACCTGCAATAAATAAATAAATGAAATAATAACAAAAAAAGTTTTTTAAAAAAAAATTTAAATTGCTTACAATGTTTACAGAGTATCGGTGTGAGGTAAAATGTATCTAAAAGATGATGTTTGTGTGATAGATGTTGGTGCGAACCACTCGAAGGAATCGGTAGGTACCATTTTGTTGTATTTATATCTAAAAAATAAATTTATTTTAATTTTTTTTGGATTTTTTTTGGATTTTAAATTTTTAAAATTTTACTCGATGGTGAACCGCAGTATCCCGAATCATTATTTTCCGTGGAATTCGTCTTGGATGGCGACGGACGAGGTTTGGGAACGGGTCTTCGTGGAGGAATTTGCAAGGATTTTTCCGGCGCTGTCCGAACGTACGTTACGTATGGGCCTGGAATGGAAAAAGTTGACGGTATTTTTGTCATGTAAATTGAGGAAAAAGTGTCATTCGTTTTTACCGGGGAAATAGCCGGTTTCTCCGGTTCGCGTGTTTCTGCCAATTAACCATCCTTTTGGTTCCTCTTCCGAGCCGTCCAATAAGAACTGAAACGGTTTCTTCACTTCCACGATGTCATCTTTTTCCAATGAAATCTCCGTTTCCTCTTCTTTCGGATAGTGATCGACCGCACAGTAGAAGATAATGTCACACATTTTGGCGATTCCTCACATTCTCGTTTGGATTTCTCACTGGAAATTGAAGAAAAATGATAAAATCAAATCGTTTTAACTTGTTATTTTTATTCTAACGAATCTTATCGCTCTCATCTGTCTATCAGTTACAAACCGCACATTTTCCAATCGATTTCTGTATATAAAACTGCAGGGATTTGTAGAAAATGTACATTTCTTGAGGGATTTTCGGACGGAAGAGTCGCGTTTTCGTGTGTCACGACGAATTTCGTGAATAATTTGGTGATAAAACACCGAGTTTGGGATGAAAATGGTTTTGGAAACCGAATTGAATGTTTTGTAACGAAGATCTACCTTAAATGTCATGATCCCTTTGTACTAGATATCGTTTAGTTGGTCTTGTATTTCATAAAGTAATGCTTTTATCACCTATTCGCTTTCCATACACATACACAAACGACGCCATTACGCCTGCATTAAATAAGTTAATGAGTGACGTCACGCACAAAGGATGTGGTGGCGCCATCTAATTTCAAAGCTGGGAAGTAGTTTTCAAAAACAATTTATTTTTATTCTTTATTTTGTTAAAAAATACACTTTAAATAATCGAAATTGAAAATTGATTGTTCTCGGTTTCCAGTTATTTGTTTAACAAATATTAACAAGTCTAAAAAAAGAACAAAAAGCATCTTTACAATTAAGTACAAATGGGAAAAGTGTTATCACATGTCTCTATCAACCTGATTACGACAAGAACTTTTTAAATACACGGACAATTCAAGATCGAAGAACGTCAAGTTTAAACTCAAAAACTAACTGTAAATCTCACTCCATATTGTTCATGTACTCGAATCCGTTGTAGTCTCGATCTCTGCAAACACAAATCGATTAATAACTCACAATTAATCAATAAAATCGACAAAAACTCGAAATAAATCGACAAAATCGATTAAAAACTCGAAATAACTCGAGAAAACGACTCACTCCAACTCGATAATCCTTCGGCGCCTTATTTGCCAATGAGAATACCTCCTCACAGCCAAAACAACGGTGACATTAATGATAAGAAAGCCAACGATTCCACAAATGGCTCCCAGAATGACGTTGGATGAATGAGTGCGATCAATGTCGAGTGCAACTGAATATGGACTCTCTTCATTGGATGGTTGGAATTGCTGTGAAATCGTCATGAAGTAATTGATGGGTTCGTCTTTTTCCGAGCCTAAAACGAGCAAAAATCATTAAAAATCCATCCAAAACGAGTCAATTTCGTCAATTTTGTCAATTTTATCAATATCTAGACTCTACCGGTGGTGAAATTGATTGTATTCGAAGTGTACGAGTTGTTCTTTTTATCGTAGCACACCATGTGAAAGTAATAAGTGTTGTTGAATTCAAGATGCATCAAATCGATTGTATTTTTACTCGGAATCAAATCGGAAGAAATCTGCTGATGTTCCCTGTCAGCTACCGTACTGTACACATATTCGCAATAATCCAGTTCTTTTTGTTTACTTTCCGGTACCAAATGCCAATCAATCAGCGCGCCATTGTCGGTCACTTTATACAAGGTTACGGTCAACGTATCCAACGCAACAATGTGCACTGAAATCGAGAAATTTGTCTATTGTTTACAAGTGTAATAATCGTAAAATTGCTTTCCAGTGCATTTTTTACGCCATTTTACTTACCGTGCATTAAAACTAAAACTAAACATGATTCTATAAATACAGCGTCGACGATTGCATTCATGTTTTCATAAATGCATCGGTTTTGTTCCACATAGTTTTAGATGCAGACACTTGTTTTATGTTGTGCAGGTACTATACATTTCTTCCTCCATGTTTAGCTGCATTGCAATACATTCTCGGCGCCCACCAATCACGAGGCTGCGCTCCACGACGGCTATCGATGGAATGTAAAACTCTCATATACATTTTATTTTTATTTTTATTTTCTTTTTATTCTTTTTTTACACATGTGGAGAATCTAAATTTTAAGTTTAACTGCCGCGATAGATAATTTTTGTCACCCGACAGTTCCAATGATGGCCGCAGTCAATCAGAGCGCTGCAGCCAAGTGCATGAACAGTGCACGCACAATCGCACATCCTGACGACACGAATCCCTGGTGGTGGCGATGGAGGTTAAAGCAGCAACAACATAATGCAATGTAATTTTTACTGGTA
>JAQIXU010002540.1:0-11660 GCA_034701245.1 Strigamia transsilvanica
CTTACAAGATGAACTTAATTCTTTGACTATTTCTCCCATGTTATAGTATTTACCATAGATATCACAACCTGCAAAAATAAAAATCAACAATTAACAAATACAAATAAACCTCATTAATTACAGTACCTTTGACTTGAAGTATGAAAGGATTATAAACACCAGTTGCCTCGTTTTCAGGAGTGTCATTTTGAACGTCCACGCTCGGTGTTGCTTCGCTGAATGCTTCGCCATTAAAACTATTAGATTCAAACTCAATGGATTTGTTTGGCTCAGAATGTGCTTCCAGTGGCTCAAAGTTGTAAGAATTACTCAATGGGAAATAGGAATAATTGTTTAAATCCACCATTGGACTTTGGGTAGTTGTGTGCTGCCTTGTCTGTCCAAATAGATTCAATAGATCCCATAGACTGGCAGTTGTTGTCTCTTCAGGAACATTTATTGTTGTAAAATTGACAAAACCATCAATATTATTATTACTAATGTTAGTAGGCAATTCTTCATTGTCTTCTGGTAGTTTTTTAACCTCAGGTAAAGTAGTGGTATCTTCAGTTGCAACACTTGCATGTCTCAATCTCAGTGTTGTAGTTTCCTGGGTGACTGCCTCAGTATTGCTGACTATTGAGGCTGTTGACTCTGGTATGTCTGTCACATTACTGGAGTTCTGAATGTGTGATAAAATTAGTTCCAGAAGAGGCTCAGTTGTGGTTGTTGGTTTATTGGTCCACTGTTCATCCACAGGGTCCACTGGAATTGGAAGTATTTCTTCTTTGGGTTGACCAATGAGGAACATGTTACCAGTGGCATTGGGCAAGCGCATTTGCAAAGCGGCAGTGCTAAGCGGTTGGTCAATGAAATGGTCTTTCATTGTGGAAGAACTACTGTCTACTGTTTTAACATCATCACTACCAGTCCTTAGGGGTAGCCATCTGTTGGATTCTTGGGTGGCCAATTGTGGGGGTGATGAAGTCACAGGAATCTGGGACTGGTTTTCTGTGTTTGCTCTCTTTGAGCCACCAAGTCCGGAAAACCCGAATAATGATAAAAGACCTAATAAAGAAGGTGACGATTCTTGGGTTTCTTCTTCTTCGGATTCGGTGGAACTCTTACTGGAACTTATTGGCGTGTTGTTGGTTTCTTTGTTTCGGTTGTGTGCCAGTGGATCCTCTAGTCTAATTGGAACCCACCTGGACAGATATGATTCTGTTGAGGCAATTTGTGATTTTGAACTGATATCTGAATGAATTATGGAGATTATGTCAATTGGATCATTTTTCAAGGTTCTGTTGATGTCGTCTGTAGCTGCAGTTGTTTTTGCAGTTGTTGTCTCTGATGCTGGAATGTCTGTGCTTGTTTCTGGTTCTATCGTCAGACTTTGCCAATTTTTATTCAGATTAGATTGTTGTTGTTCCTTGAATACAGCATCTTCAGGAAGAAATGGAATAACCTGGAAAGCCGGAGAGTCTTCGGATATTGGAATATCAATCTAACCAACAATCAATAATATGAATATTGTAATACTTTTATCAGTGGTGGTTTTAGTACGAGCGAGGCCACAGGCAAATACCTCTGGTTTTTCGGTTTTCAAAAATGGAAATCTCAGTTAACCGCGGTTTTTCGGCATTCCATTTTTCATAATTTTTTAATTTTGTCATTCAATTTTTTTAATGCAGGACAGGACCTTCAGGTAAGGTTAGAAGAGATTTTTTTTTAAATATGCTTAGTCCTGCCTCCAAATTTATATAATTTTCATTCAAACTTTTGGGGCCTAAAAGCCTCGCTCGCCTACCCTTAAAACTGCCATTAGGATTGGTTTACTGTACCTCGTCAATAGGAGAATCTTCAGTTGAAGCTTCTTTTTCGCTTCTGGATGTTTGAAGGTTGTTTTCGTCTGTAATCAAAAGGCGTGTTATTCCTCTTCCTTCATAATGGGGCAACTTTTGAATCGTGGCAGTTCCTGTTTTAGAGAATCTTGCAGACGCCGATGCATCTGCAGCTGGATGTCCTTCTGGGACAAGCCGTGACGTCCAATTGATTCCCGATTGTGAGGACTTTTGCTGGCTAACTTGGAAGTTTAAACCGACTCTTCGTAAGAATATTGTTTTGTCTTCAGATGAATCATGTTCTGTTTCATCAGTATCCAAAAGTAAACTATGGATTGTGGTTTTATTATCATCTCCTTGAGTTTCCGTTGTTTCTTCGACAACGGTACTTATCCGAGGTTCTGTCACTGCTTCTGTTGGTGGTGTTGTTGTTGTTGTTGTTGTTGTTGTTGTTGTTGTTGTTGTTGGTGGTGGTGTGGTGGTGGTGTTGTTGTTGTTGTTGTTTTAGTACTATAGGTTACGGGAAGGGCTGTTGTAGATTGTAAAATTGCTCTTGTTGTATCATCACTTGAATTCTGCATTCTAATCGTATTTGGCATTGTTGTCAATTTTTCTTCTGACTTTTGTACTGTAGTAGTGCTAAAGGTAGTAGTTGTGGTAGGAATGGTTCTTGTAATGTCCACCTTGACCTGTTTTTCAGTTACTCCAGATTTTTCTTCAATTTCTTCATCTTCACCATTTGCATGGCTTTCTTCTTTGAAATAGTCAAAGACATTTGCAGCCAGAGCTGGCCACTCTATTCCAAAAGCAGATTCTTCATGGAAATCATCAAAGCCATCATGATATGACTGCCCAGCATCCAATACATGATGTCCTTCATGATGTGGTTCTGGTGACCCAGTGTCAGTGCTGGTTACTTGACTCAAAGGCAAATGGGTAAGAACTTGAGGAAACTTGTCAGTTTTTACTGCCAATGGTGTTGTCAATTCAGAAACATGTCTTTTTGTTGTAGATTTAGTAGACTTTGCTGTTATTGAAGTCTTTGTGTCCATTTGGTCGGTGACATCTTTATTTGTCACCGTAGTCTTCTTTCTCTGTCTTGCGCTTGTAACCGGTTCAGTGACCGATGCTGTTGTTACTTTAACGGTCGATTTCCTTCTTGGCTTGTAAGTGTTCTTCATTTTAGGAGAGACAGTTGCTTTAGTGATTTCTTTGGTACTTTCATGAAGAGTGGTGTCAGTGTCCAAAATATCCTGTGTTGATGTTTCTTCGGTTGTACTACTTCTTTGTCTTTTGGAAAAATGAATTCTTCTGTTATTGCCCCTTGGGGGAAAGTAGTGCATAGAAGTGGCTGATCTAGGCTTTTTGTTCTCAGAGTGACTCTTCTGTTGTCTATTGTTTTCATCATCATACTTAAACTCTGATGGCAGTTTAGCAGTGGGTCTCATTAACCCTTTGACACCTTTAATTCTATCGTTACTGCGCGACTCGGGTTGTGTTTCACGACCAGATGGAGTTCGTTTCACTAATTGATAGTCATTTCCCAATTGATCATATGGAAAATCTATCACTCTGTCATTCCCTCTGATTTTACTGCTCGAAATGGGAGTCGTCAACTCGAGTTCTACTTCTTCGTCTAAAATTGTATTAGTTTAATTTAGGTATTTACTGTTGGTTTTGAAGTACAGTTTAGTTTCTTACCGCATTCATATTCAAGTGGACAACAATACCCCTTCTGTCTGATTGGTGTGCAGCCTTCAACTGGTGGAGCACATTCCTGTGTTGTACACTTGACAGCACCACGAACGCAGAAGCAACTTCTGCAAGGATCATTTGTCGGTATTCGTGTACCGTCTGCATACCGATGCGAATTCCAAAAACAAACTGAACAATAAATAATAATAACATAGTAACTAATAACAATAGTAAATGATAATAGTAAATAATAATAATAATAATAGTAAATAATAATAATAATAGTAAACAATAATAATAATAATAGTAAATAATAATAATAATAATAGTAAATAATAATAATAATAATAGTAAACAATAATAATAATAATAGTAAATAATAATAATAATAGTAACTAATAATAATAGTAAATAATAATAATAATAGTAACTAATAATAATAGTAAATAATAATAATAATAATAACTAATAATAATAGTAACTTATTCACCTTTTCGTATAACTGTAGATTCAAGTATTGGCTTCTGGGAACTGTTAATGCTTAAGGAACCTGCAAACACATACAAAAACATTAACTTTTTCTGAAATGGAAATTGAATTCGTCAAGCTTACTGCAATCATAATGTGTGGGACAGCAAGCGTGTTGATGATTATACTGTGGTTGACAACCAGTTATGTTAAGGTGGCATTTGGGCCTAATGCAACTCACATTTCCTTTCAGACAATAGCAATTTGTACAGTGAAATGATGATGGCAAAGCTGATCCATCAGCAAAAAATGACTCATCCACTTTGCATCCACCTGAACAACCAAGAAATTACAACAAGATCTTTAATAGAATAAATCCTCAAGTTTTACCTTTGTTTGTCCTGGTCTCAATTGGTGGAACAAAATCCGTGTCATCCTTCCTTCCAACTTGATTTGTATGAATGAATTTGCCAAAACCACTAGTTGAGGTGTTTGAAGAATCTACACAAAGAAAGTCATTACAATTTCTAAAATCTTAATTTATACTGTTGAGAAAAAGTAAAGAAATCTGCCTTATCATGATCTCCACTACTAAAATGTTTTTTATATCTTTGAATATTCAAATTTTAATTTGCCTATATAGATTTATTATAGACTTTCTACATAAATTTAATATAAACTTTATAATATACTTTCTATATCCATATTGCACTTGAGCTACTTGGGTACTTACCGCATACAATATGTGGACAGCACTTTTCAGGTAGTTTGTCAATCCTACAACCCTTCCTTGTTATATCAGGTAAACTTGGACACATTCTTAAATGACACACTAACTGTCCTCTGACACAAGAACAGGTTAAACATGGCTCATCCATTTTCACTGATGATCCATGAGGATACTCTTTTTTTGCATAGGTACATGACTGTGCATCTATTTACCAAACAAAAGAAAGCAAATTAAAATAACCACTTCTGTTATTTTCATACATTTTCAAACTATATTTTAATCTCATCACTGTTCATTAACCTCTGAAGTCTGAAATAGCCAATGCCTGGTGCAGTGTACGTTTTTTTTTTATTAAAAAAAAATGAAGGAACAAAAAAATTGGAAGTTTTAGGATTTAAAAACTTTTAGGTCAAGGCCAGAGGAAGAACAACTACAATAAAAGTGAAATTTTCATCCCACACTTCACAAAGACCTCGTGTTATGATTTCTAAATTATCCCTTGTCAAATTCCTCAATAAAAAATCCATGAAGAGATAATATAAAAAAAAAAATTGGAATGAAAGAAAACTGGGAAATTTTATTTTTTTTGTTACTTAGAATTAAGTTACCAACCAATTTCATACCATAAATTTTTTTGGCAGTAGCTACTAAAGGGTTAGTGGCACCAATTATTTTTTTTCATATTTTTTCTAACCTTTGCCTTTCCCCTTCTTTCCCTGCAAGATATAATCATCATCCAAGCAAAATTGATTTTACCATCAACCCCACCAGGTGCATGTAATTAACTCACCTGTTGCTTCCACCATTGCTAAAACCAGCCAGACTGCCATACACACACCCAACACTGCATGTGACATCATCCTTAAGAAAAATGCAAAAAATATAAACATAAAACTCAAGAAACTCTTTAATTATATAATTATTTGGTCCAGTTCATTGCAATAGACAATTAAGATGTGATAAACTATTTAATTCAAATCTATATCTGATAAAATCAATGATTAATTGATCCTTAAAATAGGAAGCAATTAATCTCCAAAGTTCTACAGGTCAGATTGTAAGAACAAGTTTTTGATATTATAAAAAAAAATAAATTAAAATAATTTTAAAAAAAATTTGTATCTTACCAATCAAAAAATGGTGTTGAAAAAGAGAAAAATGTTGAAATGTTTCTTTTTTAAATTAGAATAAATGCAAAAAAAAAGTAAAGTATATATTGTGTAGGGTATAAGAGGAAAAAAGACAAAATTATTGACAGGAACTTTTTTGCTTATCTTATAGCAAACTTACCTGGCTGTGTATCTTCCCTGAGACTCTTGAGTGCTGCAGGTGGCTGAATCAAGTGAGTAGATCCACCAAAACTGTTTGGCCTGAGGCCACTTCACAATGATGGAGTGTTTAGGCCATTCAACTTGACCACCACCAAAACTTCCCAAACCAATCATTACTTCTAGTCATATTAAAGAGTGTAAATAGGTTTATGGAAATTAAGCAGCAATTGGAAAAGACCACCAAATTCTTAGTTTTGTTTATTTTTGGTTGATTTTGTGTTTTTTTTGCACATTATTGGCTGGAATTTGTGGTTTCTTGGAAACCCATAAATACACTGACATTTATTTCTTTGAGTTGGGTCAGGCACACCAAGAAAAAAGAAGTAAATAATGCTCCAGGATTCCAAAGCTGCCTCATAAAATTTACATTTATTTTTTTTCTCTTTGTGTTTGGATTTTGTTTTGTATGTTAGAAGCCAAAAAACAAGGGAATTAAAGCGTTATCTTGATTGTTTTACGTGAATATTCCTCATTTCTTGGTCATATTAAACAGGAAACACTTTCGTTTTCCATTTCCAAGGGATTAAAACCAATAAAGATGGTTTCCCTAGTGAAAAACCACTTCCTGTCATTACAGTCAGGAACAATAGGGATCCCTATATTGTTTAGATAGTCATTTATTTATTTGGATATTAAATAATTTATAATTCGAATTTTTCTAACTGTATTCATCTAGCTAAAGATAATACTGTTTTTATCTTATCTGCATCAGTGTGGTAGATAAAGCGTCACTTCCGGTTATATTGGTGCGGGATTTATTAATGAATCGAAAGTTGTGTGTATGATTCGATTCGGTTTTGTTTTATTTCCGAAATAACGGCGCTATAGGCAAGAGCCCGACAAAAAGCAGGGTACCAGTGGTGATGCTTCATTAACTAATAAAAACGCAGTTGTGTAGTATGAATTAGTTTATTTTTTAATCATTAAACGGAAAAATGACTGAAATGGGGGTTTTAAGAAACGTGACAAATTCTGACATGGGGAGGGGGGTCAGCAGTTTACGATGTTACATTTTTACAAAATTTATGCAAAATTTTAATAAAAATTTTGAACTAATTTTGACAAAATTTGAGAAAATTTTGAACTAATTTTGACAAAATTTCGAGAGAATTTTGAACGAATTTTGACAGAATTTGAGAAAATTTTGAACTAATTTTGACAAAATTTGAAAAAATTTTGAACGAATTTTGACCAAATTTTGAACTAATTTTGACCAAATTTTGTCCTTATTTTGACCAAATTTTGAACTAATTTTGACAAAAAACAAGAGAAAATTTCCACCAAATTTAAGAAAACCTTTGACGAAAATCTGACGAAATTCTGACATGTGCAAAAAATCTCAAAAAGGAAACTGCACATGCCATGAATTTAATTTATTTCCTTTTAAATACCAAACATAAAATTAAATAGAAAAATGTGAATTACAATCTCAGTTATGATTGATAAATGTGTTTGAGTTTTAATACAAAAATGTTTTGAAAAAGTGATTTAAAGAGGAGTTTGACCTTGACGAGATAAAAGAGAAAGTTTTCGTACAACGACCTTGATAGGAGAGCATTGAGATGTGAAAAATAAGGTAAAATGATGAAGCACGTACAGAAAGAAAGAAACAGGAGAAAAAAAAAAAACCAAACAAAAAATATAATAAAAATCGAAATCATAAATAATAAATTCGAGATGCGCGTAAACTGCATTTCATTTTTCTTTTAAAATTTATTTTATTTATAATTATCGTTAAAATTACACATGGTAATAATAAAATAAATTTCCTCACTAAATTTATAGGATTTAATTTCCACGTATTTACAGCATTCCATTAAAATTGATTATGAAATTGTTCAAATTTTTTAACTTAAAATAGTCTGTAAAATAAAAAATATATTTAAATATAGTTAAATATTAAGATATTTTTTCTTCAAAAATAGATGTCGATAAAGAGTGACAAAATTTGTGATTTTTCTTTACGCACAATTGAAAATTTCAATTTTTAAAAAATAATTATTTAAATTAAGAGATTTGATTCAAATGTAGATAATCTTATTAGTGAGATATTAAATGATTTTTTCAATTCTGCGATTTGCGGTAAGTCTCTTCGACGTTTTGCCTCGTCTCGTTGAAGGCTTTCGTTTTGACGAAATCCACCGTTTTGTACACCGTGGACGCGGATGTCCGTTCGGGGGACTTCGGGGTGACAAGAAAATCCGATTCCAGATCCAGATCCAAGTATTGGATCTCCGACTCGCGTCTATTCGACATTGTGGCGAAGTTGAACACGCACTGTTGTAACTGTTTTCAAACATACGAGCCGAAATGAGTCCAAAATCAAATTAAACCTCGAACCATCTCCACAGGAATCGCCACGTGCGGTAATAGGCGCGTTCAAAACACAAAAGGAAAGTCACTTCCGTCAAGGAAGTGACGTTTTTACGTCACAATTAAAGAAAGTCAGTTTCAGAAAGTGACTTTCAACAAAGTATATCTCGATCTACTTTCTTCACTTTGTTAAGTCACTTTCACATGACACGCATGCGCGTATGCCACTTCCGCTTTTGTCCACAATATCGTGACGTGAAAATGGCGGGTCTCGCACCAAAAAGGAAAGGAAGGAAAGGAAAAGTCAAATTGGTGCGTTCATTCGTAAAGTCACTTTTTTAAAAGGAAGGAAAGGAAAAGTCACTTTTTCTTTTGTGTTTTGAATGCACCTAATAGGTCATGAGGAGAAATTTGGATTCGGATTTAAATTCTCCCAGTTCTAATTACTACTATTATTGTAATTATTATTATTATTAATGTTGTTGTTTAGTCGTAATAATAAAACTGTTGCGAAATTATACTTACATCTCATAATCGATTTGATTAAAATCCAAAATGGCTGCCAACTTTCAGTTTAAACGTTTTGGAATGCACTTAAATTTTAAAAACAATTCATTGTTTAAAAATGTTTCATTCTTTGAACACTCTTGTCTGGTAATTACAGCGCCAGCTGTGGCCAAATTGCAACATAAATGACGTCATTAAGCAGACAAAAGGCGGTTTGTTCAAATCCAACAGAAATGCCAATAACAGGCGGATGTGGTCATAGTGAGCCACCATTTGGCAGTAAGTTATAATATTGCAACAACATGTTCGGATGGGAATTCTTGTAGTGATCGTCCTCGAATTAAATTCAACAAATATTTACTTGAGTTTCCTCGTTGGCCGAATTTCTTCGACTTCCGCCCGAACTCGATTGGTCGTCGTCGGAACTAGAATGTAATCTGTTTCTTGTGTTATTTGGCAAAATGCTAGTGACAGAAGTCGGACTTGGAGTAGCACTGAAACATAGAAATCACAAACAGTGATGAATATGTTGAAATGTCAACCGAAGTCCAACATCCATACAGCAAAACACGCTCAGTTTACAGTGGCGACCTTGGCTTCTGCTTCACCAAGTGTAGAGGTCCTGGAATTTGTCCAGCGTAGGGATTGAAGGAAAACTTTTAGCAGACCTGCCGCCACTGTATTATAGTTGACAGGGCCGGATTAAGGCTTGGGAGAGGTCATAAATATCCAGAATTAACATCTTCACAACATTTTCAAGCAAAATAAAATGCATTTACAGGCAGTAAAACGAATTTTTAGACGAAATAAATTAATTTTTGGTAAAAAATTATTTTCAGACATGCATTTTTAGACAAAAAAAATGCATTTTTAGACAAAAAAAATGCATTTTTAGACAAAAGCACGCATTTTTAGACAAAAACACGCATTTTTAGACAAAAACATGCATTTTTAAACAAAAGCATGCATTTTTAGACAGCCAGTAGACCCAAGAGAATCGGGCGTTTGCCCCCTTGGTCACATTAATCCGGCCTTGCAGTTGGACCCTTGCAATGTAAAGTTTACCGAGGTTTCCGAAAGCTCCGCTTCGTATTGCTGGGTTTAATCCGGCAAACCGGTGGATTATCTAAGATCAATTTACTTTGCCTACATCCTGCATAAAACCAACAAAAAAATAAGACTAATCAACCCGAAACCGATTCAACGGCCAACACCCATACCCTCTTGCGTCCTCTTTGGTTTCAACTCCCGATTCACGTGTGGCGGCACCAAACCCTCCACCGGGCTTGGACTTTTCCCCGACATATCCGTACTGCTCGCACTGCTACAAGACCTGCTCACAGCCCCCTGGCCAGCCGAGCCCCTCCGCGGCTTCAAATCCCTGTGCACGGGCGGCAACAAACACCCGCCGCTCAGACTATTCGGCGAAGACAAATTCGTATAAATAGGCACCGGCGAATGAACTTCCCCGCCCATATCCGTGTACACCTCCGACTCCTTCCGCTGCAAATCCATATTCAAATAACTCTCCCCGCCAAGCGTCCGGCTATCGTAAGTAAAAACATTATCGTGCATGTACCCGGCCGGCGCGTTACTGTACGCGTGTCGCCTGGGCAGAGTGGCGGCGTTCGGCGGTGGTGGCGGCTTCGCGTTCAAACCGTCGTCGCCCAAAGGCCGCGGAAAGTCGTACATCTCGTCCAGGGTGCCGCCGTTCGGCTGCACGACCACCCGCTTGGCGCTTTCCCCGTTCGGCACGTCGTAACTGTTCGCGTTGGTCACGGTCAGGCTCGGTGCGGGCACTAATTTACTGGCGCAGTTCTGGTAGTTGGCCAAGTCGATTAAATGCGCCGGTTTGGGCGGCCTGGGCGGTATGTGTTTCTCGGTTTCGTTGTCCGACGCCGAGTCGCGCCTCAAGGTGACGTTTTCATAGATGTCGCACGACGGTTTGCGCCCGATCCTGACCTGTTCGAGGGCGTCCCGGACGCCGGGCGCGCCCGGGTAGGTCTCCCAGTTGACTTTCGGGGAGGAACTAGCGTCTGTTTGTGGCACATTGGTTTCTGTGTGGGTGTCGGGGAGGGATTGGCTGTCTTCGAGGTTCGGCGGGTGCAGCAGGCGAGGGTAGTCGTAGAAGTCGCCCGACATTTTGCGGTGTTTGAGGGAGCTGGCGTGCGAGGGGAGTGGGGGGGCTTCGTCTAGCGGGTGCTTGACCATGAAGCCGTAGGTTATGGAGTTGTCGGTGGAGTTTTTGCCGGAGACACATTCGCTGATTTGGATGTAGGGGCCGGTGGGGGAGTCGCGGCCGTCGTCCGTGGCGGTTTCGTCGTCGGTTGGCTTGAGGAGGCCGTTTGTTGTGACGGGTTGGTTGACGACGGTTAGTTGGATTGAGCTGGTGACTGCTGGGTGGTCTGTGGTTGGAAAAGAGATGGATCGGTTTGTGTTTACCGTGTGTTTCTTTAAATGTCAGTAGGCGCATTCATCGATTTTTTAAACCAGTCTAAATGTCAAATTTAACATGTAAAATCTTAGAAAAGTGTAAACAAGTTTAAATGTCTTTATGAATGCGCCTACTGTTTTCAACATGTTTTTCATTGAATTTTCACCGTTTTCAACTTACTTTCCATTAGATTTCACTGGTATCAACTTATAGTTCATTAAATGTTTAATTTTTAATTTCATTCTTCATTAAATATTTAATGTTTATTTCATTTTTCATTAAATTTTTAATGTTTATTTCATTTTTCATTAAATTTTTAATGTTTATTTCATTTTTCATTAAATTTTTAATGTTTATTTCAT
>JAQIXU010002541.1:0-11660 GCA_034701245.1 Strigamia transsilvanica
CAACAACGCCATATTCTTCAACGATACTCGTATCCGAGTTGTGAGTCCGCCCAAAAATATAAATAAGGTATTCACTACTGTTGGAGCGCCTAGTGACCAGACTACCTACATTTGACGGTCATACCTCGAAGGGGCGCCCACGAGCTTAAAATCTGCTATTACGAGTCTAGGATAAATTCTAGAATTTTCCACCCTATAACCCGAAGTGTTATAAATGTTCACACGAATGTCAACGAATTATCACACACGATCACCAACTCCACCTTCTACATCAGATCGGGATGTAATTAATTGTCACATTGCTCCACTAGGTGTAGAAACTAAATTATTTACATTGCAGCAAACGAAACTGGAGTACGCAAGTTGATTACGAATCCAATTACAGTGTAAGCTGTGTAGACCAGACCTAGTGTAGACCGGACAGTTGCGTAGACCGAACGGCCAATCCCAGGTCCCAACCCACTCAATCTCCTGCCATGCTAAATAATCTGCGAAGACCGGACAGCTGTCTAGATGGACACCGGACACTTTTTCCAGTCCCGCCCGATCTAAAAGCGCTGCGTAGACTGGACACAGGGCCGGCTGGGCAGCAGGGCGAACATTCAGTGAACGTCTCAACAAAAACGTGACCTCAACGTTGTTCAGGTCACAAAAACGTGACCCGAATACAAGAAACAAAAAAACTGTTTGGAGGCAATTAATGCAAAGAAACAAACCACCATTGATGATTTTTTTCCTTTCTAATTAAGTTTTAATAAAGTTTAATAAATATTTTATCAATTTTTTTATAATTTTCAGTAAATTTTCTAACACGCTTCCGGTCTACAGAGCGGCCGATGCGTAGAGCGGACATTGCGTAGACCGGACGCGTTTCGTTGGTCCCGAAGGGATACGGTCTACACAGCTTACACCGTATACAAGTTTACCACCAACTGACATTTCACATTGCGTCTTAAAAGAAAAACTATAACAACTGTATGAAAACATCACTTTGCCCAAAATTGCGTGGCTAGACGAAGAATTCGATTTGTCGATTACAGAATATAAAAAGCATTCACTTAATTCTATTAAACCATTCACTTTATTTTATTAAAATATTCACTTAATTTTATTAAAACAATCACTTCATTTTATTAAAACAATCACTTAATTTTGTTAAAATATTCACTTAATTTTATTAAAACAATCACTTCATTTTATTAAAACAGTCACTTAATTTTGATAAAACAATCACTTAATTTTGTTAAAACAATCACTTAATTTTATTAAAACATTCAAATTTTAATTTCAGATAATTCCTTTCAAGTTAATAAATAGTAAACTCAATTGTTGCATTTCATCAGCATGAATGCTTATTCCGGGAACAATTCAACAATTTTGAAGTGCTCCTGAAGTTTCTTAGGTAGCTTCTAAAAGAGGAAGTAGTAAGTCAAAAACTATGTTCACTCTTGATCAGAAAGTTCATGCTAAACTACCTAGCACATACGTTATGTGTGCCCACGAATATAGATCATTCAGGATTGCTTTGATATTAAGTACACTCAACCCTCGCTTAACGGCCTAGATAGGTCCACAAAAAGTCGGCTGTAAAGCAAAATGCTGTATAACGATTAACGAATCAGGGGCAATTCCCACTGATTCGTTATGGAATTTCCCGATTTTTGGCCGTATATCGAAAATATTAGGCTGCAAATCGAAATTTAGCCATAATAGCACAAAGCTGTTATGGCGAAACGCCGTATAAAGAGCGGCCGTATAACGAGGGTTGAGTGTATTGCAAATTCCTTCCCACTACCATTAACCATTCAAGCACAATTCCACTTTTAAATTTTTTTTCATTCAAAGTCATATTCTTAAAATTATATGTTTCGTTGTTGAAAATGCTAGTTAGTCTAAATAACTTTATGAATTGCCACAAAACTGTGGTGTTTTTGCCGTCTTAATAATGCTCCAGATTACACATACAGTTAGTATAATGCTTCTAATGAAAAACAGGATACACATTCATCATAGTTTTTTTTGTGGAGTTTGACTACAAAGATTACATGGTGTGAAGTACCAGGACGAGTCTCTTCATTTAACTAATAGCAAAGTATTTTCATAGAAACATTTCTGGCAGACACCATGCACTACCAAGCATCTGGCAGAATTCAACAACTTCGGAAAAGAAAAATGCGACATCTTGTTATTTGTGTGCTGGAAGAGCAAATGAATATACCGTCATCATTTGCATCTTTAAAAAATATTTCAAAACAGAATAGAATGATATCTATCGTATTTTTTGTATTACTCGCTTTGAATCTATCAACGTGTGTTTACCAAACTGCAGATCGAATATTGCATTACATGTCCGAACCGACCAAAATTGAGATGCACTTAATCGAAACAACGCATGGTTCATTTCCATACGTCTACTTTTATCCACAAACAACGCAAGAATTAGAAGATTACCAAGCTAAGATTCATAAAAACTTTACACCAATATGTGGAAAGGTATTTGATCCATTCAATAGCAATCAACTAGTAGATGAATATTACAATGGTATGAAATATTTGAGTATAACCAGTTACATAGCAGATGCTTACTTTCTTATGGTAATTATTTCCTTTCTTAACATCCTCCAGCAGCTAATACATGTTTAATGTACAAATAGGGTAAATCTCGCATTAAACTTACAATTAAAAACTACGATGCTCCTGTCTTACCCATGGCACAAGTTTCTAGTCGTAAGTCAACTAAAAACTAAAAATAAAAACAAATTCATATTGTTATGAAATTTATTTCTGTTTAGCATTTGTATTACCATATGGAAATGCTAATTACAGGATGATAATAACACTTAAATTTACCAAAACTTGCACAGTTGCTTATGTAGGTATTCAATTCAGTTAAATACTTTGATAATATGGTAAACACAATATACAATTACTCATTAACAAATTACACATACTTCTAGGTGATAATGGATCCATCACCAGTGATGTACCATGTCGTATCTTTATATGCTGAATTTTTGAGATTGCAAGAAATCAGACATCAAGTTCTGAGTACCGTGCAAAAAGTACGAATTACTTATGAATAATTTATTTTAAAGTGCTTTTTTCAGTTGTTGCTTACAACAAAGACGACAATAAAGTAGTCGTTCTCACTGAGTAGGCTAGAAACAGCAGGTTGTTTGGATGGTTTGACATTATCAAAAAATATCAATCACTTTTTTTCTGCATTTGTTGTATTAATTGTTATCACACTGCTCAAACATATATTTCAGTATCATTTTCTTAACACCAAGACAAATCCTTGTGATAATAATTTACATAACTGTTTGCATCATTGTATCCTGACAAAATTTAATTGCAGGTAACAAACTATTAATTTTAAAACCAATGACCACAATCTACGTAAACTTTGTAACTGTGCATTAAAGCGTTTACAAAAAATTTGACATTTCTAGATATCCATTTTACGAAGCAAGAAAATTGCCAAAGTGCAATACCAGTTATCATATTGTAAATCAAACTGACGCTTTATTGCGTTTTCTCTGGATGAAAAATGTAATTAAACAATGTAGATGCCTCAATCTATGCGATGAGACACAACAAAGCATCACTTATGATGCAATAACTGACTCTGAAACAATTCTAGACGTTAGTATTCCCAGTAATTACATTCGAACAATGAAAGAACATTTTTCTTACGATATAATCTTTTTGCTGTGTGACATTGGCGGAAACATCGGACTCTATTTCGGGATGTCTTGTTTGACTCTCGTAGAAATATTCGTTTACTGCTGCAAAATGCCTCTCCTTGCATTCAGACACACAACCAAAACAAATCTCAAGTTGAAAAAAAAGGTTTACACAACATTAGAAAAAATGCAGAAACCACAAAAACTATCATTCCTCAAGTATAAATACAAAATGACCATATCATTATTCCTACTCTGCATTTCAATTTACTATATTTACAACTTGATTGATTCTTACTGTGAATATCCACTGGTTAGAAGTGTCAGTCTCATCAGAGATGACATTATTCACTTCCCACTCGTAATAACATGTGGCCATAGTGCAAAAATAATTGAAGCTAAGATAAATCTAGCAAAACAACTGAATGCCGATTGTGATCGTTTCCACCTCTTCGATTTACTCCACCAATTATCACCATTTGCAAACAAACCACTGCAACTGTGGAATGCCTCTTCATCTTTCAAAATCCACAAGGAAAAGCAGAAGGGTTATGTAAGAATGCAAATATTCAATCATTGCTTGCAAGTATTTAATCATTGTTTGTAGATCCCTAAATCAAGTCATAATGTGTATTTGGGAAATTTATCAAGAGCATCAACAGTATTTGGAATGTGCAGTGTGTTTAAGAAAGGTACTACAACTACAACCCCAAATAAAAATCTTGAAACACTCTGATTTAGTCAGTAGGCGGATTCATAAAGTCGTTTAAACTTGTTTAAATTTTTTAAACCAGTCTAAATGGAAGATTTTACATGTTAAATTTGACATTTAGACTGGTTTAAATTGTGAACAAGTCTAAATGACTTCATGAATGCACCTAGTGTTTCGTATTCTTCAAACTTCTTTACACGACAATGCCACAAGTTCTTAATTATCACTAAATTATCACTAAATCTAACCTTGGCGAGAGTTTGAGAAATGACTTACAGTTTTTTTGTGTTCTGTTATCCTTTAAGCACTTTAGTTCCTTATCTCCTCGAATTCTGTCCTTCTGCGATGGCGATCGTGCGATCGTCGTAATTGGGGGCTCCGAACTGCGTTTCCGCGCTCGGTTCACATTTCGATGTTGCGTGCGCGTTTCGGCGCCTCTAACTGCGATCGGATCGTTTCGCACTCGTTCCTTGGGCCATGGATCGTTTCCTTACGAAATGCTTGACCGCGTGATCAAGATGTCCGACATCTGGTCTTGGTCCTGGGAACGACTGTTCTTCTTGCCTTCTTGCCCAAAAGTGGCTTGATTTTCTTTTTAACTCGCTGGTCTCGCCAATTTGTGACTTCCGGTTCCACGAAAATGTTTGGGGATCCAATCAGGGATCGGATCACCTTGTGACTGTGACGCCAGTGATCCGCAGTGGTCACTTTTCTAAACTCACGATTTGTTGTACGCTTTTCTTGTTTTGGGTTGCTTTGGGGTTGGACTTCCCATCTAATGCACCTAATATCTGCAATTAAAATTTTTTCTTTTTCTTTTAAATGTTTATAGTTGATATGCCATTTAGGCCGCACCAAAATTTATTAGTAATTGATGATAAAGATATTGAAGACAAATGCAACATAAATCAAGCAGTAAGATATTTTGCACATTCGCACAGCATTAAGTTGATTACCTATTTGTATTCTAGCATTTAATTCTATCACAAAATAAATTTCTTCATCCCAAACATCTTTTTCTGTTCCCCAATAATTTTATTATTATAATTGATTTTTCTCGTCAAACGGTAACTTCAAAATTACAAAAATGTATTGAAATTTAAACATTTTTTCTTTTTAGTTAATACGAATAAATACTCCAAAAAGTTTTTGCAAATCAAATGAGGAAGTTTCAGAATGTGAACAAAAATGTTATAATTATAAACTGAATAGACAATCATTCACTTGCAAGTATGCTGCCATAAATTCTGAAATTAACATTAGATTTAAGGCTGGCTGCTGAACCCACCACAATTTTATATTTGAAATGCCTTTTTGTACATAAAAATACAATGAGTTTGTACTTGTTTTCATTTTTTTATTTCCAGATTACCATTCATGAAAAAGAGTAAATTACCTCTTTGCAAGACTCCTGATACAGCTAAAGTGACACACAAAATGTATTTGGAAACCCAATTTACAACAGATCCACAAAAAGACTGTTCCTGCACAGCACGTTGCAAGGAAACCATATTTCTTCCTACAATAAAACGTCACTTTAATTCGACACAAACAATATTTAAATACACTATTGAAAAGAACATCCGAGAAGTGATTGAAGAACACAAAATAGTATCCGTCATAAAATTATTCTGTAACATTGGATCTGTTATTGGTATAATGACTGGTCTTTCAATATTTTCTCTTGCCGAATTCATTATTCGATTAAAATGTAATTAAAATAATATTGTATTTAAAACAAGAGAAAAAAATAATTCTTTTCCTCTAAAATTGTATCACGTGCAAATTAACATTTTTGTCGCTAAGATCGCACGTTAGCACTGCGTGTTACCATGAGATTCCATTCTCGATGCTATTCTCCAGATAATCATATAAAAAAATTACCTATTACACGACCATGCCACACCTCTTGTTTGCAAATAAAAATCAAACTTTTTCCTGTGAATTATTTCATAAATTATAATCTCATCAAACTATGACATTAACTAAACGTAACCAAACTACTGTAGAAAAAATACTCTTCACTTGTATTTACCCCGAAAACTAAGACAAGGTAAGCCATTGTAATTCAGATTTAGTCTGTCTGGAAAATTGAAAATGTAAATAAACCAGTTTTCCGGAAAAGACGTGGTTATTTGCAAAACTAAATTTCAGTTGCAACACGATAGATTTTGGGTGTTTTGTGCATTGTTATTTGCAATGTAAAAGTGCAGTACTCAATATTTCGTGCCCCTTTGAATGTGATACCTAGTGTAAACAGAAATGATGGATTCCTGGATTTCATGACAAATTTTTGACATAAAATACTGTTTTTTAACTAAGATCTAGAAGTTTTTTAATTAAAATCAAGAAGTTTTTATTATTTTGATAAACAAAAACACCAAAAACAACAAGAATTTCTATATTTCCTGGAACTAGGCCAATGAAATATCTTTTTGATTCCTGTTAGAGGCTACAATGACGCACCCACATCCGGCCTGATAAAGCTCCAGTAAAATTTAATTTTGTAGGCTGACGCGCAAAATCACTGAAATTTTAGATGATCAAAAACACATTGACATTTAAGCTTCGTGTCAAAAGGTAATCTAAATAATTTAGAAATTTTTGTGTAAAATTTGGTACAGTTTGTAAATTGGAATGTTTCAGTAGAATAATTTGTTCTCTGACCTGCTCCACTGAAGTAGTTATTCGATGTCCATAAGAGAATGAAACAAAATTTAATTCTTATGAATATAACTCTATAAATCTCATTATCACAGAGCAAACAATTTGTATTTATCTCAAGAATTAAAAATATATATTTATTAGTACTTTTTAGTGCACTTAAAGCCCCAAGGTCACCATCACCAGGAATAATGACGAATTGGGAAAACTTGTAGACACTTACAGGATAGGAAGCAGTACCCTTACAGAATTTTTTTATGTGAGAAATACTGCTCTCTACTTGTATAAACTTTCAAAAAGAAAATTATTTCAAATATATTTCATTTAATCTTTAGAAATTGACTGTTATGAGCAATAAACACATATTGTCACCGCCAGGTGACTCGATAGCTTGCAAGCATTTGATAAAGAGATTAAATGTGCAACGTAATCCCCCTACGTTTCGTAAGGAGTATTAAATTTGAATAAAAACACTTCTTGACAAGAAGTTCTTGTAAAACTTTATCCATGCTTGTTACTTTGCAAATTCGATCAAACAATTTCTTATCTACTGATAGCGCAAGATTATTTTAAAACTTTATCGTAGTTATCAAGAAGATATAGAATTCTCTGCTAAATTTGTTTGGTACGTCAACAATTGCAGTTGAACACATTGTATAAACTTGTTGTGCATAGGACTGAAAGCTGGGTCACGGGTAAAACCTGGACAGTCTCTGTTTTGGATACTTTGTTCCAGTGTTCCAGAAAATATTCTTGGGATGTAAAAATGTCCCGGTTTTTAAAATCGACCGGTGAATTGGTTAATTCACTTATACAAACTGTCTCTGAACATTTAACGCCTTCTTGATTATTTAGAACAAGATGGAGTTAAAATGCTCACACCAAAGAGTACTGGTTCACACTTCAACCTGAAGGTTGGCAGTTCTGGTTCCAGCATTCAAAGGAAGTGCACGGAGAGATCTTTCTTGTTCCACCATTCACTGCATTACGGCTAATTTTTTGGCCAATTTTGTATCACTAATGGGTCTCCCTGTTTTTTATTTCCAAAATCTGCTCACACTGACTGAAAGCAGACTAAATCAGTCACCGCTTTTGAAGTTAGATCAAGAAAAAAAATGCAATATTTAAAAATTGTAAAATAATTCCACATTATTAACAAATGCAATGAATATTTCACAGATGCGACATCTTAAACCATGAGCCACACCACAAACACCAGGGACAGGCATGGAGGCAGCGGAAATGTTCCTCTGAGCATTGAAGGTGCAAAAAGTGTACCAA
The DNA here is from genome assembly GCA_034701245.1 of Strigamia transsilvanica. Classification (NCBI taxonomy): domain Eukaryota; kingdom Metazoa; phylum Arthropoda; class Chilopoda; order Geophilomorpha; family Linotaeniidae; genus Strigamia; species Strigamia transsilvanica. The sequence continues at coordinate 8,344 of JAQIXU010002541.1, forward strand.
TCAATATTCACACAAACGTCAACGAATCATCACACACAATTACCAACTCCACCTTCTACATCACATCGGGATGTAAGTATTGTCACATCGCTCCACTACGTATAGAAACTAAAGTATTTACTTTGCAGCAAACGAAACTGGAATTCCAATTACAAGTTTACCACCAACTGACACTTCACATTGCATCTTAAAAGAAAAACTTCAACAACTGTATGAAAACATCACTTTGCCCAAAGTTGCGTGGCTAGACGAAGGATCCGATTTGTCGATGACAGAATATTTTGTCAAACTTCAACTCAATCATTCAAATGCATCCATAGACGTCAATGAAATTTTCAATCAGGTTGAAAGAAAAAGGCCACTGAGGATACTGATCGAAGGCCAACCTGGATTTGGAAAGACAACATTGGCGACTAAAATCGCTCACGACTGGGCAAGGAATGAAGAATACGTCAAGCACTTTGATCTGGCTTTCTTTATGCCCTTACGAGAACTGCACGGACAAAGTATCGACAATGCAATTGAAATCATAGGAAGCCAATGTGATTACCAAGACGACCAGATTATCCAAGTTGTCAATCAGCATAGAGAAAAGACTCTATTCATTCTTGACGGCCTAGATGAAGTTTCGTTGGAAGAACGACAAGAAGTCATGAAGATACTGTACAAGCAGATTTACAGTGCAGCAACAGTGGTGCTGTTTTGCAGAACTGGTTTGTTCGACATCAGTACAAAAGAACGAACAAAATTGTTCGGATTGTCAAACGTACGTCGTAATTTCTACGACAAACAGATATCGATATTGGGAATTCAAAGTCTAAGGAAGAAGAGAGAATTTTTGGAAAAGTTTATTCCAGAAGTAACTGTTAAGAGTATAATGAAGTGTTTGCTGCCACAATTCGACTTGTTTGATTCGCCGTTGCTTCTAATGCTACTTCCGGTGATATTGGAAGAAGACGAAAACGTCGGTCCATTCTCCACCCGAACGGAGTTCTACAAGAGGTTATTCAATTGCATTTTAAAGCACAGTTATGTAAAACGCGGACATGACATCGGCGCTGATTTTGACCTGTTTCGGTTAAATTCATCACCCGATGCAATCCAGAATCAAATCAGACAATTTGGGTTGTTATCGATGGAAAACATACGCCACAGCAAGCTGAAGTTTGAAAGCAACGATTTGGTGAAAGAGATCTATGAACTGGGACTCTTAATCAGCCACAAAGAAATTAAATGCTTTAAATCGAGCAACCATTTTGAGGCATTGCACCTGTCCATACTAGAATTTGCTTCCGCATTCGCTTTGTGGATGGACTTCAAACTTAACCGATCAGTATTTGCAGAAAACCTTCTGGTACCAACCGTAAGCAACTTCATCGAAAGTAAAGGAACTTCATTAATATTGCCGTTTCTTGCAAGTCTAATGGAAGGTGATTTGGATCATCTTTTGTTCTACTGCAACCCGATGAGTGCTTGGTTTGAATTAGACTTTGATTTGACAGTAAAACTTCTGTCAGAATGTTTGCTGTCAAATATTTGCAAGAGCAAACATGTCAGGAATCTAATTTCTGCTCAGATAAATATATCTGACATTGTGGCTTATGAGTATTTGGGAGACGGTCCGGGTGTTCGAAGAGAGTTGGTGAAATATGGAACAAAATGTGGCAAAATTAAGAAAATTACCATGCATGGAGAAACAACATCAAAAATTACCACAAATAAGATAGAAACATGTTTGCAAATTAACTTCAAATCAACTAGAGGAATATGGTTTACAGCACACTCAAACGTGCCTTGTGAATTGGCACAAGTTTTTCAATATTGGAACTCGGTTCCATTTCGTGGACCACTGAATGAGTGTCTATGTTTTGCTGCATCCACAAGTATAGAATCCTGCTGTTTGCAAATGTACAGTTCTTCATTAACAGCAGAATTTCTACAATTGGTAGCCAAGGAAAAAATATTCAACAAAATCAAATATCGTTATTTACAAATCGAAATTGCAAGAGGACATCAACAAGTAGTTATCGAAAACCTCCTACGAAACAATCAAGTTCAAAGTCTTGAGTTAATCGGAAACTATGAGTTAGACATGAGTGACTTTTGCTGCATTGCTGCTCAATCCAGTTACTTGACTTGTGTACGTTTCAGAAATGTTACCATTGATTTGTACGATCTTACCAATGGTGGAACTAAGAAATACGCTTACATGGACATAGGTTTTTGTACTTTGACTTGTAAGCGGCCATTGTTACTGCGAAACTGTTGTAATAACTTGGAAATATCCAGTTTGTCCGGCATTGAAGCAATAACTGAGATGGATCCTGACAGTTTGCAGTGTAACAACATCAAAATTGGTGATTTTATTGATAAATATCCCGCATGGACTGGTTTAAACAGTGTTAAATGTCTATCCCTACACATAAATTGCGATGTATTTATGATAAATTTAGTTTCTGTTTGGAAAAATCTACAAACATTGCACCTCCAAGTTGAAGACCAACTGGACAATGAAGAAATGTTAGCAAATTGTCTCCAAAACCTTCCAATAGTAAAACTAGTCATTGAAAAACATTTTAAATTTGTAATTTCAAATTTATTCACATGCATGAACACTATGGCGGCCAAGAAAAACAATTCACGACTAAAAACAATAGATTTCATTGATTCCAAATTGAGTACATCAGAGTGTGAAATATTAGAATTGATCGAAGGACTCAAGTGCAACCACTGGAATAAAGTGAATTTAATATCAACGAACAAAGAGTTGCGTAAAGTTAGAAAATTCTTGCTGAATTATAAAGTCATGGTAACTTATTCAGATTACCAATCAACTTTCCCTGAATTTGATCGATTTAAAATTTATTTCTACACTTATTCTTCTAGCATTAGAAATGCATTATCGCTAATGTTGTAAAGTTGGAAATAAAGCTAGAGGGAGATGCTGCACATGTAAAGATTAACTAACGAATGTTTATTTAAAGATGGCGGGGGCTATACGTATATAGTGCCCCTAAAATGTCACTTGACCGATCAGGTTCAAGTGACCAATACAATGTGGTGACTGATTGATGGATGGTAGGAACTATTTCAGCACCATTGACACAGTTGTGCCATTTCCAATAACAGAGCTGAAGCAAGGAGTATTTTGTAGGAGATGCATAGTAGTGAAGAAAGAAGTGCTCAAGATGCGAATGTGAATGCCATCATAACCGTGTGAAAGTAAAATTATATTTCTTAAAAGACTCAGTTTAATTTCTTGAAAGACTCAGTTTAATTTCTTGAAAGACTCAGTTTAATTTCTTGAAAGACTCAGT
>JAQIXU010002542.1:0-11659 GCA_034701245.1 Strigamia transsilvanica
AAAATTAATAAGAAACAAAGGCTGCTGCCCCCTTAGAAAAATGTTCATCCGATAGGATGAACTGGGCAAGCTAGTAAAAATTTAATTGGCACAGTTGTTGAAAAATTTCTAAATGAGTGTTTGGTTGAAACAATGAAATTTAAAAAATCATTTGTGGTATGGGGTCGCATGTCATGAAATAGGACTGGCAGCATGTGTATTGTCAAAAACACAGTGAATACTGATGTTTACATACATTATTTTTGAATTCTTTTTATTACAAACATTTGCGGACCAATTTAGTGATGCTGATCTGCCAGCTCTGGGGACATTAGCAACAGTTTCTAATCGTTTAAATTTGCTGTGGAAGTATGAAATATTGCTGTGAGCACAGCCACTTTTATTCACGCCCGTCATCTGGTGGTGACATTTATAAACAGTCGTTTGGCGCACAAGATATTTATTTCAACTTAGAAAGTTTGTGGTGAAGAATTTATTGTTTTTGTTGATTAGTAAAAGAGTTCGAATATTATTTTAATAAGTATTAATTCATTCTACATCTTTCTCTTCTAGATTTTGAGCAGTGAAACCTTTTGTCACCAGGCGGTGCACGAGTGAAAATGGCCGCTTAAATTCGTTTTCCTCACCGTTTGTTTCTTCATGTTAGTTAAAAATACGAATACAATTGACGACATTTCAAAGAGAAACACGAGAAAATTCGACGAGGTAGATCTTAAATTTCGCATCTCATATCCAGTGATGTAAAGTACAAAATCAAAATTCCAAACTTTCAAATCCCCAACTTTTTTTTTTTTTTTTTTTTTTTTTTTTTTTTTTTTTTTGTTTTTTTTTTTTGTTTGTTTTTTTTTTCAAAAAAAAAAAATTTTTTGCAATATTTATTTAGAAAGTTTCAAATGATTATGGTTAGACGGTGCTCGAGCTGTCCAGCGCCAAAGCGACAAAACCACGTCAACTTCACTTCGAAATTTGAGTAGATTTTCGTGCAGTGTAGAGAAGCCAAATTTGGAGAAAGTGTTTGAGTCGGCGTGCAGTGCAGAGCAGTTCAATTTGAAAAAAATACAGTACAGATAAACGACATTTATAGAGTCCTGTTTAGGGGTTCCTGTGACCCGTCAATATTTATCTTCGTTTGGAATTTTGTTTTTCAAGTGATGTTAAAGAAAATAAATTTATTTTTCAAGTTGCAATGTACTGGATTAAAATACAATTGTTTCCACAATTGGTCTATCTCTACGTGAACAAAACAAATTATTGAAAAATCATCGACCTTTATTATCAATTCGTATTGAAAGTAAAATTGGATCTAATGGAAGTGATTTTTTTTTTACATGACTTGTACTAATGTGCAACTCAAGACATTACAGGTAAATCAAAGACGAAGGAAGCTCACGTCTGATTGGTCGAAACACCGGAGGGTTGGTTGAATGTCGAGTTTGGATGAGCGAAGCGAGCCGGAGTGCCGAAGGGAAACATACTATGTTTTTGATGTTATTTTTTAAATGCTTGTACACTTATACCTCGCTATACGGCCGCTCTTTATACAGCGTTTCGCTATAACGGCCTTTTTTTAATTATGACACTTTTTTGATTTACGGACCTACAGTTTTTGTTATGCGGCCATATGGTTGGAAAAATTCCCTGATTCGTTATATGGCTTTTTGCTTTACGGCCAACTTTTCCGGAACATATCTAGGCCGTATAGCGAGGTATAGGTGTATGTAATTTTGTGATATTTATTGATTTTAAAACAAGAAATTGTTAAAAAAAAAATATATCAAGTTGGCCGTTAGGTGGCGATAATAATGTGCAGGTCCCACCCTCTATAAAGAAAAAGAGAGAGCGAGTCTTTTTAGGAATTTTAATTCAATGTACAACTTAACACGTACCAGAGTAGATACATGAAAAAGTCGACTTGAAACTTGATAGAATAAAACAGAATCGTAAACAAATCAAGTAACCTCACTGACTTTATGTACAGGAGTTTATAAGAAACAGCATTTTTTTTTTGAAGCAAGATATCATTCTACGGAAAAACCACAACAAGGAGAGATTCCAGGACGTTGCCAATTGCATAGAAGGAAACCCGTACGGTGTTTCTTATTACGTTGTTTTGCGGACATTTAAGGTGGAAGTAAAAACAACTACTTTTCTGTTGCATGAGGAAAAACGTCAAAGCTATTCGCAACAGATGATGTGAATGGTTATTTTGTATCCATCAAATCACAAATGTCCAGTGTTGCTAAATTCTGGAAATATAAATCCCCTCTGTACAAGGTGTGTAAATTTTTCGATCTTCCGTTAATATCTTGTCGTGTAATGTCATCAATGTTTTATTGATTTTTTAGTCTGGAAATTTTCCTACTTGGTTTGTCTAAACGTAGTACGTCTTCAAGTTTAAATAACTAAAGAGAGAGTTTACATTTCACTAAAAGGAGGTTAAAAAGAGGATTGCACCGAATAATGAGAAAATTAAAATGATTTGCATTTTTTAATGTAAAAATTTGTCTTTTTTAGGCAAAATACTAAAGACTTTCAACGTGCAATTATGGTTATTATTTACAAAATGGAACTTTTGTAAATGGAACTTTTGTAGTGATGGTGTGTAGAAAGGAATTTAAGACATTTCACTCCTCGCTCCAGATTGGTTACAGAGCGCACAGCATAACACCACTCTCCACCTCATATAGTGACGTACGAAATTATCTTAGTAAAAATATGCGTTGGATAATTTATGACGTCATCCAAGCACTCCTTCTCTCCGATACCCGGATGTGTATCCCCTTTCAAAGATGGCCACCCCATTGTTCATTCCTACTCGCGCCCATCTCTCTGTGTGTCTCAGCACTTTATCCGCTCAATCAGACATCGCTAAACCACTTGAAACTTTCAGATAAGTATTTCACCGTTATTATTTACAGTTTATTTCTTTGGTTTAACTTCTGTCTCCCACAGATCCCGCGTTCGCTCATCTCTACGTGCGTGCTCGATTTTGATCCGTTCAACCTGCGCAACAACAAGTTTTCCCTTCCCGTACACATCGAACGCGTTTCTTAATACATCGGTGGGTCTCGTTCCCAAATTCTCCACAGGTTAGCAACGTTTTAATTCCAAAATCATTTCCTCACACGTTATACATTATTTTCTAGTTTGTTCTCGATCCTCATCCAAAGTTACCTCGTCAACTCTCACCAGGTGGCACCTTCCTCGGAGCACGCGAAGTGCTTTATTCTACATGCTCTCATCGATTCTTCTTCACCCTGGTAATCTGATGTAAAATCTTCTATTTTGCAGGTTTCCTAGTTCATCTCCCCACGCATACGTGTTTCCAATTCGACTTCACCTCATTGAAGTCCGCGATTCACAGTCAGATAAGCATTTCTTTTACATTATACCCTTAAGTCTCGTATTAAAAACTTTGTTTTGTCTCTCCAGGTCCATTCCGCTTTCTTCCTCAAGATCGTGTATTTTCGAATCATCAACTCCCTTTGTTGTAAATTTCTTAGATTCTATCTCAGACTTATTTGCAACACCAGAGACCATGAGAAAACACCAACAACTAAAAAATATCGAGGAGTTTTGCTTCAAAACATCCACGAGATTCTCGACATATCAGGTAGAAATATGTTTCTTCGTATTATAATTGCCTTTTTCCCTCTCTCGCTTCCATCTTGCTTCTATCGTCGTGTTCAAATGGTTGATCTTCTACTGTCAATGAATTCTGCATGAAAATTCGAACACTACATTTTTCACTTTTTTACTTGTTATTTTGATTTACAAGTTTGTATGTGCCCCATGTTTTACACTTCCCTCCTTTTTGGGGTCCACTCTAATGCGCTTAGGTTCTCAGGTGACTCCATGGTCTAACTGAACCCCAACTGTCCAGTCACGTGACCTCATACTGACCTCAGTTTGCAACCGATGGCGAGTTGCGCCAAAGAACTCAAAATGTGGTGAATGGTGTGGGAGAGAGTATCCAGTGATGCTAAATAACTTCCTTTTATGTCTTTGATTTGATTTCATATTTTATTTTATTATACTGTATTATAATATTATTTCATTTTTAAATGTCAAAGTTCGACTGTAACAATTTAAATTAACGTGGTTACACAATCCAATAAGCAAATGCTAAAATTTGAATTTACTTATGCAAAGCGAAAGGGAATATTTTTTTTTACCTTAACATAGGATTCAAGTTTTCTTTGGGGATCTTTTGACTAATATGCTCTCAAACAAACAAACAAAATTTCCAGATTTATCTTGATAAATTAATTTTATAAAAGAACACTTTACAAAACCTTAAACACATTAATATATTTCGACATAAATAAATAGAACACCGATATAATTCATTCAATTTGATATAATTCATTCAATTTCGACAAAAATAATCCAATTTTGTCAAAAATAACTTAAACATAAAACGATCAACAAAAAAAATCTAATTTAAAGTCAACAAAAATGTCCTTCTTATCAATTTATTTGCTCAATGTAAGAAATACACTTTACACTTTTTATTTCAAGTAACGTGACAAAGAGTATATTTATTAAAAAATTTGAAGATAATTGAGATGGATTTAGGTTATATAAAATTGTTATACAAAATGGTTTAAGTACAAATCTGCAGGTTTTTAATAGGTTGATTTAAAACCTTTCTTTTTATTAAAAAAAAAATTTTTTCCAATTTCAAATTTACTCTCATGACTAATTTATTTCTTTTAAAGGAGTTAGCTGATTTAAATAAATTTGTATTAAAACTTATATTTGTTGTTGTAGACTTGATATATATTTTATGATATATAATACATTATGATTTTGCAACATTAATAATGTAAATGAAAAAATCCAAAAAATTTTAGTTTTTAATTTTAATTGTTGATTTGAAATTGAATTCACAATCATCTGTATTTTTTGGTAATTTATGTACAATTCTGTGTTGAAATTCAAAAAAAAATCTTAGTTATATTTTGAATTAGCTTATGTTGTTATTTTAACCTTCATAATATATAGATTAAATTAAGATAGATAAAAACACAGTTAAGCGGTTGTACAGGTAACCAATTAAAATTCTAACATGATTCACTAAACGGATACAATATAATAGTTATTCTATTCAGTACACCTAACTAACCCTCGATATACAACATAGATGATATACAACCTAGATGCGTTCCGGAAAATTTAGCTGTAAAGCAAATGCTGTATAAGAATCATGGGACAATTTCCCCTGATTCGTTATATCAAAAATATTAGACCACAAATCGAAATTTAGCCATAATGACACAAGGCCGTTATAGTGAAACGCCGTATACAGGGGCGCCGTATAACGAGGGTTAGGTGTATCGAATTTCTAAATCACAATTTAAAATGATTTCATAGGTGAGAATAATTAAAAACTGATCAATTGAAAGTATAAATTGCCATACATTTATTTTCTTGTATTTATAGCTAATTTAACAATCAATAAAATTAATTTGAAAACAATAATACTTGTTATGAAATTGATTGTTGTTTGCAAGTAAAAATCAATTACTAATTCCCCAGTGTTGTTAGCCAAACAAACGAGTGCTGTGGAGAAGTTACGAGTCAGTCAGCATTTTATGGGTTCTGTCATGGGCCGCTTGTTTGTAAAGGAGTTGATTTCCTCGGATTACCACACTGGCCAATTGTTGTAGACTAGAGACATATCTCGGGTACAGGATAAACAGATAATTTCTCTCTCCACTATCATCTGAAGGCAGATAAAGGTGGTACTTAATTTCACCCAAGTTTGCTTGTTTCAAACGACAAACAAACTTTTCCGCGTCTTCGTACACGTAAACTAATTTATAAAGAATTTCGGAATAATCAATAATGTTGAAATTAGACTGTAAGAATGTTATCATTTCGGGTGAAAACTGCATACTGAGCACCATATTCTGCCTCGACTTTATCACATCGAGATTAAAATGAAATATTGATTCGGAAGTAAAATAAAATGACATGTTCTGCACAACGATTTCCATGTCATTACATATTTTACCTTTGGCTATGTTTACCCTCTCGAGCCAGTTGCACAACTCGTTCAAAGGTCCGTAATAATTTATGGAAATTTCATTTTCAGTTTTGTTAAAATTATACGGATACGGCAAAGTCTCTAAATGTCTCTTCAAAAAACTCATGGGGATGTACCCGTTGGACATGTTGAGGTACAAATGTAAACCGTGACTGAACTACGCGTCTTATTATTTTTCCTTGTTGAAGAAACTTGTTATTTCATACAGAAAAATATTTTGTCTGTTTTGTTCCTAAATGAAAAAAAAAAACCGACAAAGTTAGAGAAAGATAATTTTTAAATTTTATTGAATTAGTCAATGTTACATACTGTATTTCTTGGAAAAAATTTTGGCCACAATCTACATTGGAGGGCGACTTCTAGAGTACGACTTTAATATTAGAAAGATAATTTTTAAATTTTATTGAATTAGTCAATGTTACATACTGTATTTCTTGGAAAAAATTTTGGCCACAATCTACATTGGAGGGCGACTTCTAGAGTACGACTTTAATATAAGTCCAAAACTACTAGCACAAAAATATACAGCGTCAATGTGGCTGTTGTAACTCAAAACAAAGGATTTGGAACGACTCGGAATAGCCACTCTTCAAATCCACGATTGTCACCACTGCAAAAATGACTTGATTTGTAGGTTGAAATTTGCGAAAATTTGCATCAAATTTGATGAAATATGTCGAAATTTTGACGAAAATTTGAAAAATTTGAAGAAATATGCCGAAACTTGAACTATCTGTATAATCTGTGGTACCGCGAAACTTGAAATTAGAATTTGGCCGCTCGGCCTCTAAGCTCGACCATTGTGACTATGACAGCATATTTAGATCTGTATTGATACAGGAAACAAATTTTATCGATCAAAGTGTACATTTTGGCGGATGGATTAACCATTTGGTTTTTGAGAGAAACATTTGCTTTTGTGCAATTGTGTAAATGAAGGTCTGAAATAACATTGTAAATCATAGTGACGGTTTTTGGACATGTGTATTTGGGTATTTATTAAATCCCGTACATTTGTTGTTTATGAAATCCTTCATGACCGCCAGTGTTTACATTGCGGGTTGATATTTCTGCCACCGGTGGCGTTGTGGTAACACGTGTTTTCGCAGCGAAGTGCCACCAAGAAACGATTCGTGGATGTGATAATTTTGTTGAAAAATGAAAGTAGGATATTTTAATATTGCATTCTTGTTTGGAAATTTTAAAATCGTATTTTGTGTTTGGAAATTTTAAAATTATATTCATCTTTTTGGAAAATTTAATATTTTCTCTGGGAAAAACTGGAGGAATGAAGTGAAAAAAACAACAACAGCCATTTTGATCGAATGCCCCGATTTCAGTTCTGGTGCTCTACATTTTGTCGCTCTGTTTAAGTAATACATTCAAGACTCTTAACAAATCATCTCAAGATTGGTGTAACATAATTAAATGTGTTCCCTCAAAAGTAGTGGGTTAGTAGTCTATGTTAAAATAAATAATTGAATAAAAGTTACATTTAAAGTTAATTTTTGTCTTGCTTATCCATTAATTCTGGAATATTTCGCTCTAATTGCATTACGTATACTGTACAAGAAATATGGAAATTGAAAAACTTAGTCACTTGACCTTTGTGTTGCAGTTTTTAATATGAAGTCTGCTTACATTACAATTACAGGAACAATTCACAAGGTACAGTATGTTAATTAATCTTTTTTATTTTGTCTGAAAGATTGAAGTCTTTTCTTTTATCTTAAATTTTTATTTATTACAATTTAATTTCATCAGATATATTTAGATTTTCTGTTCCATGTCATGAACTGGAAAAAGGGTGGAGCTTATGAGTTTCACTACTTCCCTTCTACTGTTATGGCCATATGGACAGCAAGTCATTTTATAATAACCTCCGCTTCATTCAAGCAATGAGAATCAAGCGTTTTTTTTCTTTTTCTTTTAAACTTTAATTTTTCTCTTTTGTTTTAGGAGTCAGTTTATTCGCAGCAGCAGCCCACGAGTTTAGACACAGTTTAGGGTTTTTGCATTCAAGTAATCATTCATGTATCCATATTACTGCCTTGTCACACTTACTTAATGATTACATTAAAAAATAAATTTTAATTTAAATCAATAAACCATGAAATAAAATTTAAAAAAAAAATGTTTACTTATTTTTTTTTATTCGTTAGTCTGATTTACTTGAAGATAAAACAGAATTTTTAAAAACATTTTGTCCACAATAGGACAACTATAAAACTCGGCCAAGGTGGGTTCGGAGGACCAGTTAGCAGCATTTAGGACATCCTGCACATGTGCTTGTACTTGCACACGTAGAGTTGCCACGCTAGTGGAAGCAGCATAAACATTTGTGCACACTCCAATGTTTTTCAACAATTTCTAATACAATTACGTATGCTAACCTTAGATGCCGATGAGAAAGGTCGCCTTTGATTCAAAAAAAGGGATTTTTCTTTTCGCACCTTCTCTGTTTGTAGGATAAAATCTGACAAAGCTTTTAAAGGGCAAATTCTCTCATCGTAAGGGTAGGCCATCAATCGTAAAATAGGAGGGATGTCAAACATCGATGTCTTTCGTAGAGCAGGTGGTCGAAAAATAGCGATTCCCTCCTTGATCTCCAGATCCGATAATGTTAATGATTGCAAAGTGGTCAATATACAGGGCCTATAAGGTGAAACCAAAGCCATTAACAACACAAGTTTTATTTGCAGTTTTTTTCAGCCTAAACGCTCGTGCGGCCATTGCGAACGCAATTCCGCCAAGGCCAAACCAGCATCCCAGGTTTGATTGAACTGAGGTGAGGCAGAACGCAAGGTAGCCGTCTCACGCAGAACTCTCAGCACATCGAAGTGCTTTCGTGTCTCTGGGGAGATTAATTTTGTGGCTGTGATGGCCGTCAAGGCAGTATATATCATGACAAGAGACAAATTACTATTAAACATAGACGTGAAAATTTTGCCCACCTCCTAATTCCTGTAGAATGCTTGTAATTTTTGATGGTACATGGTTTCGAGTCTTTCTCGAACAAGCTGGGGGCGGCGCCAAGGGCACAGCTGGAGAATTATTTCATGGTCATCTCAACACTTACGTAACTATATTGGAAGACGCAAAATATTAAGGTTAAGGTCATATTAATTATGTGAATACGTAATGTAGACAACTAAAGTAGATATCCTAGACACAACACTTAACTCCTCTCTAATGAGATGGTATGAGAGATTTAAAGTATTGACATGCAATTATTCATCTAAGCTTAGTTCAAAGTAGAATAACATTTATTTTTATTAAAATAATATAATAAATAATTTGGCAATTGGATAAATTTTTTTCCAAACATTTTATTGATCTATTACATGTTACTGTTTTAAAGTTGAGAAATCAGACAAATTTAAGCACTCATTAATTTAATCAAAGTAAGCAAAAATTAAAATTGAAATTAGATATATGATTCGTAAGCCTGACACAAAGAGCATGGTGAAAACTTTTCATCTTCAAACCAAATTGTGTTGTAGGTGATACGAGAACACGTCACCTTGACAAAGGGACTGCGTCTTTGAAACCATTTGACGGATTTTTTGCGTACTTGCAGCTGGTCCACAAAATTAAGCACTTGTAAATTTTTACAGTTTTCTACTAAACATGCCGCAGTTTCCATTTCCATGCGATCCAAACTCAGATGTGTTAGAGTGGTTAAATTCTCACTGTTCATTCTAAACTGCATTTCGTCATAATCCGCCAATGCCAAGGTCTTGATTCTGGGACACAAGCCCAGACATTTTCCCACTGCTGTTTCACCAACATGTGATAGTACTAAGTGTGAAGCACGCGAATGGCTAGTCACGGCTTTAGCGTGAATGCATGCTGAATTTAGGATTCCGTGAATACCCAAATGTTGAAGAGATGGTGTGCTCTGTAACACCGAATGGATGCAAAGATTGTCCAATGTAGTCAGAGTCAGATGTGTTAAATTGTTCATTTGCACCGGGAAATCGGTGCGGTAGTCGCAAGGGAATAAACTGTTGCTAGTACTCACCAAGTTGAATATGATGAATAAATTTGAAATTTTTGATAAAGATTGTAAGGCAATCAAGCGTTCTGGTTCGATGGTCACCTTGATTTCAATTGTGATTTTGCATAAATTGGGGAAAATCAGGGGAAGTTTGTGAATCAAATTCTTGCAATTGAAATTATCTTCTGTCTTTTTTGTAAAGGTTAAATAAATTTTTTTGTATCCTACGAACACCAATTCTTGGTCCAACAGAGATTTAAGAAGACTAACGGTGTTTGTATGAGTACTGCATTGTAAGGATTCGAGACAAGTAAAATATTTCAAGACCTTTTCTGCCCCCTTTGCAGTCACTCTTGTATTCCAAAGGTTCAAATGCACCAACCGTTTGGCTGTCGAATGCGATGAGCAAAGAAATGTCATTCCTTGATCTGTTATACCATCGGAATAACTCACATCCAGTTTCTTCAAGTGCGTGCAGTATCTAGCGACTAAACGCAAAGTGTCGTCGTTGCAGCAAGTTCCACTCAATTTTTGCAAGTATGGAAATGATGTCATGAGAAACTCTTGAGTTTGAATTAATGTGAATCTCTTGTGTTCCAATGTAGAAAGAATTAACTTCCGGACGCTCTGTTTCAAAAAATGGAAGAAAATAAATTAAAAACTTTGCAAATGTTCTATACCCCAACGTCATCAATCGTGTGGTTTGGGTTTACCAAATAAATATCGTGGAATTGAATGTACTGTATTTACCATTTTATTTTTTGTTATATAAATTATTTAATGTCACATGAATATTAGATAAAATGATCTTAGAGTACAATAGTTAAAAAATTTACTTTTTTCCCAAATGTAAGCAAATCTAGGAATCTCAGATCTCGACTCAATTGTAAATATTGCTGAAAGTCAAGGCACGGACGTCCCATTTCGATCATAAGTAACATTTGAAATAAGTTGCACGAATCGTACTGTGTACATAGAACGTGTGAGAACTCCAATTTCAAACTTGTGGCTAGAAGAATAGATGTTAAAAATAAGTAAAGCCTGTGATAATTTATTCGATAAAATAAATTATTTGGTTGAACTGTATATTTTTAATGAATTACAAATGCAGCATAAGTAATAATAAAATCAAAACTTACGCAAACTCAAATATTCATTTATCTTGTTTAGAGTGGGTTCTAAGTTGTGATGGTTCATTTCAAAATTATTCCACAGTATATTCACTAATAACTCGGTATTGAAAACATTCTGGAATGTAATAGGTATCATATTGATGCGATTCAAAAAACGACCATAGAAACTGCAATCATCCAAGCCATTCATTAGATTGGTTACTTCTGAAATAATAAATCAATTTTCCATAAGTATGAAATAAATATATTAAATTTATTTTCGACGTACCGTTATTTAACCCTAGTATTGGTTCCAAAGGTGTAAGCAAATTCCATGCAAAATCTGCGACCACTATCAAACTCAAAGATTTTAAACTTAAAACTTTACACATTTCTGCTAATTACTGATCATACAATCAGGTGTAAGCAAATTCCATGCAAAATCTGCGACCACTATCAAACTCAAAGATTTTAAACTTAAAACTTTACACATTT
>JAQIXU010002543.1:0-11652 GCA_034701245.1 Strigamia transsilvanica
ACAATAACTGTTTTGCAACAAAACAATGCAACTTTTTCCATTTTGTCACAGTCATCATAAAATGTTTTCAGGAATTGTACAATTCACAGCAAATAAAATCGATTCTGTATTCGCTTTTGGGGAAATAAGCGTCAGTCCACGTATCTTTATCTATAATTATCCTCGTTTGACATTACTTTGTGAATTAAACGATATCCAATTGAATGTTTTAGATTTTATTTCTCTCGATTTGCATGTTTCATTTGTACCAGACGGTGCGTATTTGGAAATAAAGAGCATTCAATATTCTTTAGAAACTCATTTGCTCTGTCTTTCTGGTTTACCCGATTACAAAATTACAATTTGCTACAATACGATTTGAAAATCGAACGTCTGCGTGTGATTAAATCGTATTTTCTTTGCTCAGGAAATGGACTGAAGGACAAAAACTGTTCACTATTGGTGCGGACCAAACATATCACAATTTCATTTCTTTCAATCCTTGTAATTGGCGCAATATTTGCTCAATGCAGAAAGGAAATGTGATTCTGTGGGACATTTACCATTACAATAAGGAGTTTATTTTTGTACCAAAGTATTGGGAAAAAAATTAAAATCAAGCATCGATTCATACTTATTCGTAACACACAATTTCAGAACTGTTGCTGTCATTCAGGCCGCGACAAATGATTCAAAAGCCTTGCCCCAACAAGATTACAAAGGTCTCACTTTACCTGAAATTGATATAGATCCGCCAAATAAATACCAACTCACGATAAATAAGGGTAGATGATATTTTAGTAGCAGCCAATTATGGAGCAATTTGGAAGGTTAATTATTAAAAATTGTTGTTTTACATTTAATTTCCATATAAATTAATCGGATGTATTTAAAGATTGACGGTGAGAAACTTTCCGTGCGGTTACTATGGAACAACAAATCAGTTATTGTGACCGACATGTCAGCAGCGAAAATCAACTCGATGGTTTATCATCAAACTGGATTGTATATTGGATCTTCTGTACGTCAGACTGTAGTCGCTTACTTCAACTTCACTGCACAACAGAGATATGCCCCTTAAACTTCACCGCATCACACAAAGCGCCCTTTTAAACTTCACTGCATCACACCAAAAAACACCCTCTTTAACTTCACTGCATCACGCTAAAGCGCCTCTTTAACTTCACTGCATCCCATAAAAGCAACCCCTTACACTTCATTTCCATCTAAAAAAAAATATCACACAGTTACACTATCCTTTTAATATTTTTCATTTGTTTTTCTTACTAGGAGGGTATAATTATTAAACTCAAATATGTTAGTAAAAATCTTGTGATAATGTAAGTTGCAAGTTACACTATAGAGTTTCTAAATGTTTACAACTATTTCATCATCCTCTTCAGTGCGCAACCTCTTATGCCCTGACTCCACAGAATTCACGGAAAACGCACGGCTAGGAGGCTTATTCACTATGAAATTAATCTCAATCAAATCGCCACTGTTAGAACCTTTCACACTCTCAGCACTCCCACGTTACAGCATCGTAGAATAAGTAGGCACAACACTAGAGGCCTTGCCTCGGTTAAGATTCAGGGGCGTAGTTACCATACGGCAGGCCCCTTAGCTTTGGGGGCCCTTCAATTTCGAGAAAAAAAATAAAATATTTTCGAAAATTATTTTTGGGAAATTTCTGTGTGGTAATTTTGGGGCCACAAAGGCGTATTTACAGTATGGGGCCCTTTGCACAGCCTTTTTTGGGACCCAAATCTTAAAAAATATAAAGAAAAAAAAATTTAATTTATTTTATTTTATATTTTGTGGGAATTTTTGGACCCCTAAAAATCGAAGAGGGGACCCAATAATATTTTTGCATGGGGGCCCAAAACTTGAAGCTACGCCTCTGTTAAGATTTATTTTATATTCGGAGAATCCATCCCGAAATTCTTTTCGTAAACGACCATTCTCTCGATGCAACTTGTCCACTTCCTTCATCAGTTCCAAATGCCTCCGCTTTAGATCATTAATGGCTTCCAACAAAGTATCAAAAACTCCATTTTCAATATTCATTAAATTTCCAGCCTCTACTTCACTCGGTAAACTCGATCCGGTTCGAATATCATCCTTCACTTCATCACCACCAGATGTCGCCTCCCGATATTTCAGCTTAGCACAGCCATCGCACCTGAATTTTGACTCAAAAATAACAATTTCTTCGGGCCTCACTTTGTAGCAGTCAGCGTGATGTTTCATATTACACATCGAACATCGCACCGATCTCTGTTTTGCAAAAACTGGCTTACAAGTTAGTCTATTACAAATCTATTACACGGTACTTCTGGCTACGTCATTCTCGATCACATACTAGGCCTAACGGTAGCAGCGACACAACCAGGAGACAGACGTGTACATAAACTCACAAACACCAAAAAACACTACAAGGTACCTCAATAATTGTAACAGATTTAAAAGCAGAAAATTTTGGACTTGTGTTCGTGGGAGACGACTAGATTTGGCGATGTTCATTTCATTTTTGTTCATCCAGATAAACCTGGTGGTCAAGTGACGCATTTCACTCGTGTCCAAATGAACAAAAATATCACATCCGCACAAGCGCAAAACCTTACTAACATGGAAGGAAAATTTTCAGATGTTAGTGTGTTCAAACGAAGTTATGTTTCCAATTTATTGTGCATGGGACTTGCAACTGAAATTGGTGAAAACGTGTGGTATACATTTGTCAGTATCCACAAACATTTCATGAAATTTGGCTTTCTAGAATTTTTCAGGGTATTTTTAAAAAAAAACCTTCGTGCATAAACAAATCTAATTTAAAATGTAGTGAAAATGTCAGTTTGATTTGTTATTCCCACCACCAGTGTCCAAACACTGTACACTTAAAGAACACTCCTTTGGGATGATTTATTCATTGGAACACAACAATAGGCATGAAATTCGATGAAGTTTTGTTGAAGTTAGAGAAAAAAAAATTAAATTTCAACCAAAATAAATGAATTTTTGTTAAATTTTGTTAAATCTCAGCTAAAATAAATGAAGTTTTGTTAAATTTCTACCAAATTAGATGATATTTGGTTCAATTTTTACTAAACTAGATGGTATTTTGTTAAATTTCGACCGGATTAATGAAATTTTGAAACCAAATATTAAATTCTTCAATTTTCGCTGCATCACTAAACCAAACGCACCACACAGCTGCACTTGCATTTTGTAGTTTTTCATCGTTTTTTTTTTTCTCTTTTTTTCTATTTAGAATAATTCGAAACAAGCTGCAGGAACTAACATTTCAATTACCAAGTGGAATATTCAAACCTATCTAGAAAATGGAACGAGACACCACCACCTACAATTGCAATTTATGCGATTATAAAACCGCTTCCGTTCCAAATTTAAGATATCACTTGTTAGGTCACACCGGAGAAAGACCCTTCAAATGTGAATTGTGTCCTTCATCATTTAAAAGGAATAACCAGCTAACTGAGCACATGAGAACTCATTCGGGAGAAAAGCCCTTCAAATGTGAATTGTGTCCTTCATCATTTAAAACCAAGGGCCACCTAACGCAGCACATGAGAACTCATTCGGGAGAAAAGCCGTTCAAATGCCATTTGTGTCCTTATTCATCTAGCTGGAGCAGTACATTAAAACGCCATTTGTTGACTCACACTGGAGAAAAGGCATTCATGTGTGGATTATGCTCGAAATCGTTTATTCAGAGTACTGATCTGACTATGCATATGAGAATTCATTCGGGAGAAAAGCTGCTCAAATGCCATCTGTGTTCTCATTTATATCGCCATGAAACATCTTTGAAAAACCACTTGATGAGTCATACTGGAGAAAAACCTTTCAAGTGTGAATTGTGCTCCAAATCTTTTGCCCGAAAGGACCATTTAAATGCGCACACGATAACTCATACAGGGGAAAAGCCGTTTAAATGCCATTTGTGTTCTAAGACATATGGCTATTTAGTCTCATTAAAAACTCACGTGACTACTCATACTGGAGAAAAGCCATTCAAGTGTCACCTGTGTGCTTTTTGCAGTAATCGAAAACGACACTTGAAGAATCATTTGTCCACTCACTCGAGTGAACAGTAATTCTTGTAAAAACACTGGAGAAATGCCGAATTGTAAAGTGATTAATGAGGTACAGTGTACACTGAACAGTGGATTTTTCTAGTGAGTTTTAATTCAAATTTTTAATTTAAATGTATTAATGTAATTAATTACAACATTGTAATTGTGATGCCAAGTGTTATTGTTATTTTATAAATCTTGTCACTTGCATTGTTCTATTGTAAAATGGCGAATATTAACGCTGCTGGAGCCTTATCTCTCAAGTAATTAGACTTAAAATTCGAAGAAAAAAACCTTAATCAACATTCTTTTGTTTAGATGGATTTATGGCTGGAATTCGACCACAGTTCAATTTCTAATAAGGTTATTTGTTACGTATGCGGTATCCACGTGCCTTTTGTGAATTTAGACACTAATCAAACTGAAAATATTTTCACATGTCCAGGGCTGGGTAAGCTTACTAGCTACAATAACTGTTTTGCGACAAAACAATTCCAGTTTTTCCATTTTGTCACAGTCATCATAAAATGTTTTCAGGAATTGCACAATTCACAGCAAATAAAATCGATTCTGTGTTCTCTTTTGGGGAAATAAGCGTCAGTCCACGTATCTTTATCTACAATTATCCTCGTTTGACATTACTTTGTGAATTAAACGCTATCCAATTGAATGTTTGAATTTTTCTTTAGATTTTATTTCTGTTGATTTGCATGTTTCATTCGTATTTGGAAATAAAGAGCATCCAATTTTCTTTGGAAATTCATTTGATTTGTCTTTCTGGTTTACTCGATTACAAAATTACAATTTGGTACAATAAGATTTGAAAATCGAACGTCTGCGAGTGATTAAATTGTATTTTCTTTGCTCAGGAAATAGACTGATGGACAAAAACTGTGCACTATTGGTGCGGCCCAAACATATCACAATTTCACAATTTCAATCCTTGTAATTGGCACAATGTTTGCACAATGCAGAATGGAAATACTTATTCCTGACGCACAATTTCAGAACTGTTGTTGTTATTCAAGCTTCGACACTGGATTCAGCCATGCCCCAACAAAGTTAAAAGGTCTCACTTTACCTGAAATTGATATAGATCCACCAATTAAATACCAACTCACCGTAAATGGAAGTTAAATGTTTTTCTAAATGTAACGACACGTTCAATTGATATCACGAATATCGTTTATCAGCTATGATCAACAAAACACAATATTTTCTATTTTAACCTCACAATCTACTCCTCCGCCTATATTCATTGGCATTTACGCGCTTATTCCGCCATCTAGTGAATAAAAAACGAATCAATACAATTTGTTTCTCCGTCTCTTTCCTATTCACAAAGACATAATTTTCAACAATATAATATCTTTTGATTTTTAATTATTTTCACCATTGAATTTTATATAACGATTTGTCATTAAGATATTTTTACACATTTGCATTATTTCTTACATCTTGTGAATTCACTCATGTAAACTGCATGCGTACACATTAAAAATAAAATAAAATTTAAGGTCAATTAACGTGACATACGTTATCTTTAATTTAAGGCTTAAATTAAAGATAACGTTTTTTGATTTTTCTTATATATTTTTGCCGTTTTGATTTTATAATTAACACCAAATTTATTAAGAGAAAATTATTTTATTATATAATACGTAATATATAATTACATAATAAATAGCCATGATTTCAAATATAAAGTGCAACAGCACTGGCCCAAATTAAAAAATCTGATGAGGAAGGAAAAGAAACAGCATAAATCGCGTTAGGCGTTGAGCAGACGACGCATCAGGATTGCATGCAGTGGGTGGCTTCTCGGCATCGCACGAGCAAAATAAATGGCAAACTGAGCGCTCAGACACTTTGAAGTGAAAAGTTTTAAGTTGAAACTTTTAAGTTAAAACTTTTAACATTTTTCGGCCAGCAAAAACTGATGAAAAGTTTTATTATTTTATAAAAAAAATACATGTAAGCTAATAAATTGAATTACTTAAGGAGAAAAACTGTTTTCCCCTTCTCATCCATGTGTTAGACTTGTTCGGCTTTCCTGTGTAACGCGCACGCAAAATAAAGAGATGTTGTTGCTGTTCAAAATAACGATTGTGTTTAATCATCGCAAACTAATACAAATATCTTTTCTAGTAATGGCACCCGATTGGTGCGTGTGTTTAATCCGTGAACGTCGCCCAGACGTACCTTTTGGTGCTCCGTGCGCCGCCAAACGGGACTCTGTGGAACCAACAATATGAAAACGTGCATAAAACGTTTTACATGTCACATTCTTCGTGTGCATGTGCTTCCAAACATAATACTGTGTATGCAAAAACTGTTTGGTTTTTTTAGGTGTTTGTGTTTTGGTTTGCAAATACTGTAGGTAAGAACAGATACTTTTTTGACTACATAATTTAAAATTCAATTTTTTTAATATGGTTTTTCGTAAGATATTGGTTACTAGTGTACTGGATGAACAAGTGTTAACTGAAATCCATAATATTTTAGGTGAAACGATTGATATAAATGCTGAATGTTTTACATGTGTAAGAAGTGAAACTGCGTTTTGGGGTGAAGTAGCAATTGCTTTAAATTGTACAAACAAGGTAAATGTTAGAATGTCACTTTATAACCGCTGGCGCAAGAAATTGAAATACATTTATAATAATAATAATGCAACTAATAATGAGCCCTTGAATGAGACAAACGATATTTGTAATCTGCCCTTGAATGTGGCAAACGGTTCCAATAATCTGCCCTCGAATGTGGCAAATGGTTCCAATAATCTGCCCTCGAATGTGGCAAATGGTTCCAATAATCAGCCCTTGGATGTGGCAAATGGTTCCAATAATCTGCCCTTGAATGTGGCAAATGGTTCCAATAATCAGCCCTTGAATGTGGCAAATGGTTCCAATAATCTGCCATTGAATGTGGCAAATGGTTCCAATAATCAGTCCTTGAATGTGGCAAATGGTTCCAATAATCTGCCATTGAATGTAGCAAACGGTTCCAATAATCTGCCCTTGAATGTGGCAAATGGTTCCAATAATCTGCCCTTGAATGTGGCTTTATTTAACCATGTACTTGACATAGAATTGCAAGATAATGACTTAAATACTGATCCTTTCTTCTTTTATACTGCACATGAATGGTGCTGTGCCAGGAAATATTTATTCATCGGTGTCACTTTTCAGTATGTTTTGAATAATGTGCTGGCCGAAAAACCGCGATATCTCTAAAACGGCCATTCGGATCGGCCTGAAAGTTTGGAATTTGAGAGATTCGGGTGTGATTTACCGTATGCACCATAAATGGTGCTGTGCCAGTGAATATTTTACGTTTGGGACGTGTTTTAGGTTTTAACATAGGGTATCGTCCTGCCCCTAGATGGGCGAATCGAATGTTGTGCCAACTTCAGCCCGGTCTCACTTATTGCAAATAAATCTAAAAAAAACTCATTGATACTAGTATGTCCGGTATACTAAATGCAACCTAGAGTTGCGAGAGAGAAAAGCATGTCTTGACACCGTGGATGTTTATGCTAAACTGATTTATTTACATGACAAGGTAGCTGTGCATTAAAAAGCCACTTGTTGACTCACACTGGAGAAAAGTCATTCAAGTGTGAATTATGCTCGAAATCGTTTATTCAGAATGTTGGTCTGACTAAGCATATGAGAACTCATACTGGAGAAAAACCCTTCAAATGCCATTTGTGTTGTCATTCATATAGCCATGACACCTCTTTGAAAAACCACTTGTTGACTCACACTGGAGAAAAGTCATTCAAGTGTGAATTGTGCTCGAAAGCGTTTTTTCAGAATGCTGATCTGACTATGCATATGAGAACTCATACGGGAGAAAAACCCTTCAAATGTGAATTGTGTCCTTCATCATTTAAACAAAAAGGCCAGCTAACGGTGCACATGAGAACTCATTCGGGAGAAAAGCTGTTCAAATGCCATTTGTGTTCTCATTCATATCGCCACGACACCTCTTTGAAAAACCACTTGACGAGTCATACTGGAGAAAAACCTTTCAAGTGTGAATTGTGCTCCAAATCTTTTGCCCGAAAGGACCACCTAAATGCGCACACGAAAACTCATAGAGGGGAAAAGCCGTTCGAGTGCCATTTCTGTTCTAATTCGTATGGTTATTTGCAACTATTAAAAAACCATTTGATGACTCACACTAGAGAAAGACCATTCAAGTGTGAAGTGTGCGCCAAATCGTTTATACAGAAGCGTCATGTGACTTCGCATATGTGAACTCATACAGGAAAAAAACCAACGGATTAAATAATCTATTTTTAAATGCCACATGAGAAGTGAGATTTGAGAGAATAAATTTCACTACCAAAATTGAACACAATCCGTCAAACATCAATCAAAAATTGTCAAAAATCACCAATGTGAAGTGAGTAATAAAAATTCAGTGGATTCTTCCAGTGATTTTTAATTCAGATGCATTAATGTAATTAATTACAACGTTGTAATTGTGATGCCAAGTGTTATTGTTATTTTGTAAATCTTGTCGCTTGCATTGTTACATTGTAAAATGGCGAATATTAACGCTGCAACATTCTTTTGTTCACATGGATTTACGGCTGGAATTCGACCACAGTTCAATTTATTTATTTGTTTGTATGCGGTACCCACGTGCCCTTTTTGAATTTAAACACCAATCAAACTGAAAATATTTTTACATGTCCAGGACTGGGTAAGCTTACTAGCTACAATAACTGTTTTGCAACAAAACAATGCAACTTTTTCCATTTTGTCACAGTCATCATAAAATGTTTTCAGGAATTGCACAATTCACAACAAATAAAATCGATTCTGTATTCGCTTTTGGGGAAAAAAGCGTCAGTCCACGTATCTTTATCTACAATTATCCTCGTTTGACATTACTTTGTGAATTAAACGGTATCCAATTGAATGATTTAATTTTTTTTTTAGATTTTATTTCTGCTGATTTGCATGTTTTGTTCGTACCAGACGGTGCGTATTTGGAAATAAAGAGCATTCAATTTTCTTTGGAAACTCATTAGCTCTGTTTTTCTGGTTTACCCGACTACAAAATTACAATTTGGTTCAATAAGATTTGAAAATCGAATGAAGTCATTGTTGGTTACCAAATGGTGATATTTTAGTAGCAGCC
Organism: Strigamia transsilvanica; assembly: GCA_034701245.1. Lineage (NCBI taxonomy): Eukaryota > Metazoa > Arthropoda > Chilopoda > Geophilomorpha > Linotaeniidae > Strigamia > Strigamia transsilvanica. The sequence goes on from JAQIXU010002543.1 coordinate 9,231, forward strand.
AATGATGGAGTAATTTAGAAGGCTAATTATTAAAAATTGTAGTTTTACATTTAATCTCCATATAAATTAGTTGAATGTATTTAAAGATTGACGGGGAGAAACTTTCCGTGCGTTTACTATGGAATAACAAATCAGTTATTGAGACTGACACGTCAGCAGTGAAAATCAACTCGATGGTTTATCATCAAACTGGATTGTATATTGGATCTTCTGTACGTCAGACTGTAGTCGCTTACTTCAACTTTACTGCACAACAGAGATATGTCCCTTAAACTTCACTGCATCACGCTAAAGCGCCTTTTTAACTTCACTGCATCCCATAAAAGCAACCCCTTACACTTCATTTCCATCTCAAAAAAAATATCACACAGTTACACTATCCTTTTAATGTTTTTCATTTGTTTTTCTTACTAGAAGGGTATAATTATTAAATTCAAATATGTTAGTAAAAATTTGAAGCCAGTTGCATATTTTAAAGTTAGTTCATGCGTAATTAAATTACAATTCTCTCCTAACTATACTACATTGCTGATATCTTGTGATAATGTAAGTTGCAAGTTACACTATAAAGTTTCTAAATGTTTACAACTATTTATTGTTCAAGGGAAATATGTTGTCATGTGAGGCTGCATCAGATTTAATTTCTCCTACACTATTGTTCAGCTCAATGCTTAAGGTTGATTCCACTTCAATGCTTCCCTCAACAAAATCACATCCCCCACAAAACCTGCCACCGAATCTCTGCACACCTCCAAACACCTCGAAAACCTCAGTAACACAGTCCGAGGAGGAAAGTACAAAACCCATCAATATCCTATAGTAGCTCCACTACGCACCACGACCCAGATGCTCAGCTCCTCGTATTCAAGATCACATCTTCAAAAACTGACGAATCTCGAACTTACTGCGCAAAGTAACGCCGCCTCGCAGGCCCCTTAGCTTTGGGGGCCCTTCAATTTCCAAAAAAAAAATAAAATATTTTCGAAAATTATTTTTGGGAAATTTCTGTGTGGTAATTTTGGGGCCACAAAGGCGTATTTATGGTCTGGGGCCCTTCTCGCAGTCTTTTTTGGGACCCCAAAGGCGTATTTACAGTCTGGGGCCCTTTGCGCAGCCTTTTTTGGGACCCAAATCTTAAAAAATATAAAGAAAAAAAGTTTAATTTATTTTATTTTATATTCTGTTGGAATTTTTGGGCCCCTAAAAATCGAAGAAGGGGCCAAATAATATTTTTGCATGGGGGCCCAAAATTTGAAGCTACGCCTCTGTTAAGATTTATTTTATATTCGGAGAATCGATCCCGAAATTCTTTTCGTAAACGACCATTCTCTGAATGCAACTTGTCCACTTCCTTCATCAGTTCCAAATGCCCCCACTTTAGATCATTAACGGCTTCCAACAAAGTATCAAAAACTCCATTTTCAATATTCATTAAATTTCCAGCCTCTACTTCACTCGGTAAACTCGATCCGGTTCGAATATCATCCTTCACTTCATCACCACCAGATGTCGCCTCCCGATATTTCAGCTTAGCACAGCCATCGCACCTGAATTTTGACTCAAAAATAACAATTTCTTCGGGCCTCACTTTGTAGCAGTCAGCTTGATGTTTTATATTACACATCGAACATCGCACCGATCTCTGTTTTGCGAAAACTGGCTTACAAGTTAGTCTATTAAACATCTATTACGCGGTAATTCTGGCTACGCCATTCTCGATCACAAACTAGGCCTAACGGTAGCAGCGACACAACCAGGAGACAGACGTGTACATAAGCTCGCAAACACCAAAGAACACTATAAGGTACCTCAATAATTGTAACTGTTTTAAAAGCAGAAATTTTGGACTTGTGTTCTGGCGATGTTTATTTCATTTTTGTTCATCGAGATAAACCTGGTGGTCAAGTGACGCATTTCACTCGTGTCCAAATGAACAAAAATATCACATTTCCACAAGTGCAAAACCTTACTAACATGGAAGGAAAATTTTCGGATGTTAGTGTGTTCAAACGAACTTATGTTTCCAATGTATTGTGCATGGCACTTGCAACTGAAATTGGTGAAAACGTGTGGTATACATTTGTCAGTATGCACAAACATTTCATGAAATTTGGCTTTCCAGAATTTTTCAGCGTATTTTTAAAAAATAAACCTTCACGCATGAACAAATCTAATCTAAAATGTAGTGAAAATGTCAGTTTGATTTGTTATTCCCACCACCAGTGTCCAAACACTGTACACTTAAAGAACACCCCTTTGGGATGATTTATTCATTGGAACACAACAATAGGCATGAAAATAGATGAAGTTTTGTTGAAGTTAGAGAAAAAAAATTAAATTTCAAGCAAAATAAATGAATTATTGTTAAATTTTGTTAAATCTCAGCTAAAATAAATGAAGTTTTGTTAAATTTCTACCAAAT
>JAQIXU010002544.1:0-11642 GCA_034701245.1 Strigamia transsilvanica
TTGTGCGGTGTGGTGTGGTTGAAGTCCGCTCTCGATGCCAGCCATTTGCAAAAAGGACAATCTATCTACTGTAATCTGTGATCTGTCATTTCGCTGACCTGAATGCAAATATTAATTATTTTAACATTGACTGTCATTTTGTTCAAATACTGTACGTCACAATTTGTGATAGTTTAGCAAAAACAATCACAAATTGTGAATGCTATTGCTGGAATTGAAAACCTATAATAGTTAAAACTTTGTGTGTTTAAGGACCTTTGGAGATTGGAGGCTATTATTTTTTAGTGTCATCGACCCTTTTATTGGTTGGACTGTTGCTTAACATAATGATCAAGTACAATTTGAGATTTTCAAAATGTGATGTAAAAAATTCAAAATTTATATTTTCCATGAAAAAAAAATAACAATATCAATGAAGCAAATTCATTGTCATAATTTGTATATTTAATTGTCATAGATTGTATAGCGCTTATCCGTTTGTATTATTATTATTCTTACATGTATATTTAGTGCAGTAATACACCGCTAGAGCGCATTACTTCCCTTGTTGTTTTTATGGCTCCGCCCATAATTTTGTAAGGTCGATGCGACCAGTTTTTGAGTTTACTTCTCCTGTAGATTTTGATGTTAAATGTAGTTCTTTTATTTCTGCTTTCTACAAGTACTGTATAAGGTTTAATTATTGAAAAAAAAATACTTTGTCTTTTCCTTTAGGAAAAGGTATTATTGCAAAAAAAATAATAATATTTTCACAATAAATAAAAAAACACAAACGTTCATTTCTAAATGATTAGTGTTCATTATAGCACAATCGACCTTTCTTTACTGGCGAATAATGACAGTATATATATGCTTTATTTACAAGGAATTGGCAATAATAACCTACAGAGTCTCCATAAGACTGTAAAAAAAATTGCTGGCAGTATTCACTGTGAAAATACAGAAGTGGCTTTTTTCGCTTATCCCTATCTTGCACAGTATTGTAATTCAGAAATTTATGGTCGTAAACATCAATACGTCGGCTATGCCACCTTATTTATAGTTCCCATTTTTGTATTTATCTTACTACCTTTAAGTATTTTATTGAAGATGTTAGTAATTACTTTGATTATTTTACCAATTTTAATTATTTTATTCATACCAACAATAAAATTCCATTTTAATATAAAATACACTGTACACAGTGCTATCTTAATAGTACATTCCTATTTACGAAGGGGGATTAACCCAGATCAAATCATAATATTCGGAAATTCTATTGGGGGTGGGATTGCCGTTGAAGTTTATAAATTTTTTAAAGACTTGGGTATATATTTAAAGTTAATCATCAGCAATTCTTTTTCATCTTTATCTGATACATTAAATGCTTTTACCGGAAAGTACATAAAGAAACCTGTATCAATTATTTTAAATGCTTTAAATTTAGAATTAAATTCTGGCAATGTAATCGACGATATTACGCCTTATACGATGTATTTAAATCGCATTGGAGATAAAATTATAAAGCATAACTCGCAGCTCGCAACTTTGTTAGGTAAAAACGAATCAGTAAAAAATAAACAGATTTTCAATTCGTTTTTACCCCATAAGATATTTCTTAAAAAGCATGTGTATCTTATATGTTCTTTACATGACCCTTGTCCAGATATTCACGATGAACAATTTGATTATTTAATATCCTTTGATAAAGACAACCCTATAAAATTTGGTTCAATATTAAAATATTTTATCGTCCATTCTAAAGAATATACAGATAAAAGTACATTAAATATCAGTTACAACATGAATACACTGGAAAAAAACAGTGATTTAATAACATATGCATCAGAAATTAAACTAATTATGTCACTCACATCAGATTCATCATGAGAAGATGATAAATCAAATAATGCGATATGCACATTTCATCAAATTAAAAAACAATTTTTGAATATTGAAAATTAGAACATAAAAAACTGTCACACTGTACACAATTTATACTTCAATTTGGTATCAAATTTATATTTGTAATAAATTGATGCTAAAATAAAAATTTCATTTGTTCTAACAAACAGCTTCTACAGTTTCATTTATGAATAATCTTCTAACAGTTAGAATTTGGCGGTCTCATTATTATTTTCTATTATTAAAGTCATTTCCTTTTTTCATTCTTATTTCTCCACAGAAGTGACGTCAAACAAATAAAATTTTTTTTTTGTCACAAAATTTGAGTTTCAATTTATTTTCAATACAAAATCTTAAAAAGAAAGGAAAGATTAAATGTTAGAATAATTAAACTCTACAACATTTTTGTCATACATATAACTAAAGTAAGCAATATTTGGGTTACCTTATTTGCATTACACTTTTACCATGAAGTGATAATGTTTTCAGTTTAAATTAAAATTTTCTGTTTTCCCAGGAAAAAGGGTGAAAATGAACCTTTATTTAGTACAGAATAAATAATTTGATAAAAAGACAATTAATTTTTAATTCTTAGAATATATTGAAGTAACACAAAATTATACTGAGTTCACTTTATTTTTTGTGACAAAATACTTATCCACACATCTTTTTATTTACCTTGCAAGCATCTGTATTATTTCTTAGACGTTTGTTATTTTTTATATTAACGTTCTAAATTTTTAAAAAAATGTAGAAAATAAATTACGTACATTATTAAACTAATTAATGTAGCAAAGTTTTAAATGTACGACACAATATCTCCTACTGTATTTATACAGTATTAAATTAATTAATGTATGTAGTAAAGATTTAAACATATGACATGTGAAGTCAATTGTCTCTTACTGTATTTATTAAAGTGGACGGAATAATTTAGTTAGAATTATATTTGATGATATCTTTTTCTTTGTTTTTAAAACTTTGTATCTTTTAAAAAAATAATTAAAGTAATCTCAATCAATATAAAAGTAAGATCATTTTGCGTATAGTTCTCATACACAACCAATAAGAGATAGATCCAACCTCCTATTTTATACACTAGTATTAAGTATTAATTTTAATTTCTGAAATGGATTCCAAACACGTTCCGATACAAGAACAAGACAAAGAAAAAATTACAACATTAGACGTTGTACCAGATATACACGGAAAACCTAAAGCTTCTGGTATAGGTATGTATCCTCATTCTAAAAAATTTAAAACTGATCATGGCAAACCCGTTTTAATTCAAAATCTAGAAAAGAAAGAAGTTGGGACTCAAGAAACAAGTTCAATTAATCTGGATACAAGAGAGGATACTCTTGAAATAATTACCGATGACAAAATCGACAATGGTATTGATTTAGTGACACTTTAATGTAAGATGTAAACTTTTTGTCTTTTATTGTTTCATTATCAATTTAATTGACTAGATGAGCGTTTGACCAACTAGGTGGAGTTGAAGACATGATCATATTATCAAATAATATAACCTAAACATAGTATATCTTACCATTACTTCCAATATTTACTTTGTTTTTGATTTCAAAACATCTTTATATAATTATAGATTGGATATTGTCTTATTATCTAATTTAGAGATATCAAAATATGAAAAGAACAGTTTTGTACATTTCTATAATTATAAAAAAATATTAACACCAATGTTCCAATCAAAATATTTCTCTTCCAAATTTGAATTACTAAAAAAAGAATGTGTTTTGGTTCACTACTTTAAAAAGCCTCGTAAAAATATGAGCGACATATTTCCTAGCATTTGTATAGATTGTTTAATAAATAAATTTGGGATTACAGAAGAGTGTCAAACAACAAATACCGGTACTTTACTTATCACGTGTAATTTAACAAAAACTATAAACGGAGGTAGCCAAAATAATATCTATAAGGAAGGACCTTTTTTACGTGCCAGTAGATCAAGTGCATCACAATTAGCATTTAATGAAAACACAGTAATTTTACCTTCTGGTATTATAATTTTAGATATACTCAACGCTAATATGTTTTCACTACACTTTTCTGAAGTATTACCTAAGATATTCGACATTGAAACCAATAAATGTATTACATTAAATCCATTTTTATATCAATATTTTAATAAATTATTTGAACAAAAACCCATGTCGAATTTGACTGCAAATCCACATACAGATTCTGTATTAAAAATATTATCAACACACGTCAACAATAAAAGCCTTTTTTTTGATGCTATCTATGACACAGAATGTGCATTAATTTCTGGAATAATCAATCCACGTGGAGATAAATCTAACTTTATGATTTCCAAAAAAAAATTTCTTTTGGGTAAAGATAAACAAATTGACTTAAAATCGTCAGAAATAGAAGGACAGATTTTTGATTATCAATTACCTCAGAATAAATTTGAGGAAATTGATGAAAATAGACAACAGACATTAGTTAACCTACACAAATGTATGCAACCTTATCTGCAACATATGTTAGATATTATGATTGAAAATAACAAGTATTATGGTTTAGTGCTAGATCAAGAAATACCGGATGTCTTCGATTATTTAAGATTGTGTTGTATACCGTCAAACATAAAGAATGATGGTATAATTGTCCGCGCATATGCGCCAAATGTAGAGATAATAAAAAATGTTGGTCTTGTTTCCACAAAAAAAATATACGGAGGTGATTTTTTTGTTATTGAGGACAATATGTCTTATTCTAATTATAATACATTAAAAATTAGAAAAGAGCATAATATTTTTTGCAATGCAGAAAAAACTACTGAAACTACAATGGATCTAAATCAATACTCGACTAAATTATATTGATTAAAACATTTATTTATAATTGAATTATTTATAGATTTCAAGGTTAATTAAATCACAATTTATATACGAGGAAGTTTAATATTCAATGATGTAGAAATTTGATGTAATTAACATTTAAATTATGCATTTAAAATTCTGTTTTATCGATTGATCTAACTGGCAGACTCCATCCACATCGACTCAGGCATCGAACTTTAAGGGGCAGACATTTTTTTGGTCTTTTGGTTAGATCGAAATCTCAAATAAAATAGTGTAACGCGTTGATATCTGTCTATACTTGAGAATCATGTAGAATCTGACGAGGTGGATAGACATCCAGGTGGTAGACTGTGAAACGAGACAAAATTATTGTTACAAGTTACAGATACTCATTCTAAGATTACTATAACAACATTCGTTGTAAGTTGCAAATGGGATTTTCAAAACTCTAATTCAATGAAGAAAAAGTAAACACGAACGAAAAGTTGTTGCCTATATTACCAATTATCCATTTACACCCACTCAAACAAAAAATCAAACATTCATAAATTTAAAAATGAAATAAATAAATGAAATAATTAATTTTCTCCTTTTTTTTTATTTAAAAAAAAGAAAATGGATAATGCTATAATTGGAGGAGTTATTATATGTTTTGTAATTCTAATATCACTGGGTTTATACCTATATCTCAAGAAAGCTAAACCTTTAACAGATACCGAGAAAAAAGATTTGGAAGAACAAATAAAAACAAAGGACGCTGAATTGATAAGTGAAAATGCAAAATTAAAGAAAGAAACCGATGATGCAGAAAAGAAGAAAATTGTAGAAAAGATTGAAATAATAACAGATGAAATTGCAATGCTGAAAAAATAGTTAAAATAAGACACAGTTTAATCAAATCTCACAGTGATAAAATCTCAGAACAATAATACTATTGTTATATACATTATCTTTAAATTGTTATACTTAATTGATTATGCCACTATACAAATTGTCAATCAAGCTGCTTGGCGATTTATCCTGTATTTCTCTGTACCTAAAGGTAGAATACAGGAATTCTATTCTTCTTGAAAAAGTACAAAATATTAAATACAATAAAGATAAAACTTGTCTTTAATTAATTCCAGAAATTTATATTGTACAGACACCCTTCAGACCTAGTGTCTTGTAATTCACATATCGATGTCGGCCAGACACCTGATTCGAATGATCTGCTATATTCATCCGTTTATTTGTAATCAAAATATAATATCATCATTCTACAATGTCTAACAATAGCATCATTACAATACCATATCTGCTCATTTTACGTAGTTATTTGCACAAGATCTGTCTGGCAAATTTAATTAGAAATTTTAAGATTTAACTGAATCCAAGTAAATTTCACTTAGTTTCGAATGTAAACGATTTACTGTTACTTGGCTTTGGTGTACGAATTTATTCTCTTTGCTTAAATTCATCATCTCTAATCGACTACACCACTGTTGAATTTTTGGTTTCTAACTACATTAATGTCTGAGTCTGATGAAGGCTGATACAAGAAGTCACTGAACTACTGAAGAGCCAATCAGATAAGATTTTTTAATTTCTTGTTTGTATCTTTTTTCCTTTACATAAACCACTTGTCAACTTGTCACTCAAGAGAAATTTACAACAAGACTAACAAATGTTTTTTTTTTAAATTAAATAAAAAAATTAAAAAAAGTTTCAATGGAACATACTTTAGGTTGTTTTAATCAGATGATAAATAAACATAATATCAAATTAGATTATACACAAGCTACTAGCCAAAAGTTTACAGGTGATTTAGTAGACATGTTGGAATATTATCTCATTAATAAACATCATTGTCAAATTTGTATTATTACACACAACAATAAATTGATATTTATTCGAAATTATAAACCACGAAACAATTCTTTATTACTTTACCGTGTAAAAAGAGGAGTATTATACACCAATGTTCTTTGTGATATTCGTTCTCCCATATTTGATAAAACTTTTACTTTTAAATACAATACATTGCCAATTATTAAGGAAGTAAATACAAAAATAAATCTTATTACATTGCATCACTCTGTATCACGGTACTTTATTTATGGATTTTCATACAAAGAAAATTATTTTATACTGCAATATCCTGTATGGTCAATTACAAGAGGAAATATCATTTCCGATCCATTGCTATTTGTAAACAAATTTGATTTAAAACAAAACTTTAAGCCAGTCCGTGATGAGTTTACAGAAAAAATAAATCAAATTTATTATAATGTACATGTTCTAAACCATGGATTATTTATAAAACTTAATTCCGTTTACCGGAAAAAAACTCTCATCTACCATTTATCTTTGTGTGATTTGTCAGAAGAAAATAATGTAGTTCAGCATAAATTGCAAAATTGTTGGATTTATCCAAGTTTGTGGATTAAAAATAATTTTCATGATCAATGCAATAATAATAATAAAAATAATAAAAACAAATTAAATGTCTATGATAGTTTCACATAAACGATTTTTAAAAAAAGCATACACATACTAGGATTGGTGACTCTATGATGATGGAAAAGTTTATTTCGGGATATACAATAGACAAATTAAATAGAAACAGTATATTAGAAGCAGAAAACAATAATAAAGATTACAAATATACTAAGTTTGATGAAAACAAAGAAATATGTGTTATAATTATTCTATATGAAACAGATGGTAGACGCAACTTTCTAAAAATGACATCGTCACATACGCCGGGTGAATTGGCTAAACAAATAACAAATGGTGTTATTTCTAAAGCACAGATATCGAGATACGTAGAATTATTTACAAACAGGTTTCCTTTATTTAAAAGACCATCTGACATAACTGAGAAAGATTTTTTACTTCAAGAATTATCTACACATTTTTATAGGTTTCATGCCAACCCAGCAATATGGTTATATAAAACAGATAGTTACATTGATGTTAATGAAACTAAATATACATCAAGAAAAGCTCTCAAAAATGATAAATGTAGAATACTCGTGACTAGAATAGATTGTTTTGCAACAATGTATGAAATATTACTAAATGATGTCAATGCAAAGACATTTGAAAACTATTATCCAGGATTAGACAATAATTTAATATCAAACTACCAACAATTTAAATATAAAATTGTTTTTAATAATGACTTTTATCCCATTGAGAAAGTAACTGATTCATTGTTTGAGGTAAAAAAACACTGTTTTTATTCTGTAAAAGATTGTTGTATTTTGGGTGTTAAATCCACAACAACAGAAACAAGGTCAGTAAATACGAAATACTTGTTGACATTAATAGAAAGATTTTTACAATTAGCGTACAATACAAATGAAATATAAAAATTAATAAACCTTTAATTAAACATGTGTTCTAGGTTAATTTTTTATTATATACACGCCTGACATCTATCACAAACTGTGCAGCTATCAGAACTCGATTAAATAATTTTAAATAATATATACATGAGTTTGATTTTAAAGTTTGGATTATACAAATTGCAAAAAAAAAATATTTTTAATTTTTTAATTACTCAACAATATTTCTTTGATGTTTATGGTTTTCGGGACACCACAATATTCTGATATCATGTATCAGCAATTCAGTATTGTATTTCCGTAGTGTAAACTAAACTCCAATAACAACATCGGTTGAATATACAGTACAAACTAGCATTTGAAACACCGTTAATGTGTGTTATAAATCTATAAATAACATCACTTTTACAAATTAATTATTAATTTATTTATTCTGGAAACCTTTCAGGTATACTAGTTTAAAATTTATTTCCCTCTTGATTATTTAGATAGAGCATTAAAAAAAATCTTGTTCTATTTGACCGTATTAATAAACCAATTTTTTAAATTTAATTTTAATGTTACTTATTTTAGATTCTAAATGATTCTAGAGTTCCTTATTTATTACGCTGCATCCTTTACCTTGTCACACTCAAATATACCTCGAAATAAAAATTGTTAAAATGTGAACATACGATATAAAAGTCATTTCACATAATTTCATTTCAAATAGCACTTGGGAATTAGCTGTTAATTGAAATATTAAAATATAAATTTATTTAAATATTTTAATTAAAGTTGAAGGGGAAAAAAAAACTAAACACATTTTGAAATAAAAATATACTAAAAATCTCCGTACAGCAAACATCTACTTCCAACACGATCACAGACAACATCTCTCACAGCATCATCAGAATGTGATCATGTCTGACACGCCCGCTGTATGTATGAACAACCAGATAACAACCAACCTCAGACAACCAGACCAGAACTTGAGTGAACCCGTGTGTCAGGGCAACACCCACCAGCAGCAAAAAAAACAATGTGACGTATCCAAGGGCAACACCCACCAGCAGCAAAAAAAACAATGTGACGTATCCAAGTACAAGACAGAGCTATGCAGGCAATACATGGCAAGCAGCAAATGTCGATATGGTTCTAAGTGTCAATTTGCCCACGGTGATCATGAGTTGAGGACCTTAGCACATCATCTACAGTACAAAACCAAACTGTGTTATATGTTCCACGTAATAGGATTTTGTGGGTACGGTCAGCGCTGTAATTTCATACATAATTAAAATGATGGACTTCAACAGGTGGCTCAATAACTGATTAGGACACCAACACTCAACATAAAGTTTGTGGTTCAATAGGAGCTCAACCAATAACAGAAATAAGAATTCACCAAAAAGCAAATAATTAACTACTCCCAGGCGTGATAACTATTTATTTGGACTCTAGGTTCATAGTTCACCCTTTCTTATAAAGGAGAAAGTTTACCTTTTTCTTTATAAAAAAAAGAAGAAGTTTACCCTTTCTTATAAAGGAGAAGTTCAACACTCACAGCTGAAAGAGGATAAGTTGTTTAACTTTTATCTGAAAAAGGAGACTTCCTGAGCCTAATTAGCAAAAAAAAAGGTTACATCAACCTGGTGAAGAAGTCTTGCTTGATCAGCCTGATCAGGTAGGATCGAATTCGCCACGAGTGACACCATTTCACTGAGCCCAGCAGTGGACCAATTCGGCTGTGTGAGTAATATCGTTGCTCGACAGTCATTTCCGTGAGTGGAACAATCCACATCGTCGGTAGGAAGTTTCCGGAGAAAATTTAACATATTTATTATTGTATTGTTTGATTATTATGATTGAACTTATTCGGAGGATAAGTTCAATGGGGTATAACATGATTGTGTTGGCGTTCGCACCTAGGCCCTGTCGAATGAGATTCTGTTGTAAATGTCACCCTCATCAATCTGCAGAAACTCTTATCGCGAAAATGTTGCGTCTACATTTTGAATTACTACGCCCGGTTCGCACCTTATAATTTTTGATAAAATAATAAAACTCACAGGCAAAAACTCACAAAAAAGAACGGTGTTTTTTTTTCCCCGCCATTCCTTTTGTTGTACAACTAAAACACATCAGCAAGATAAAAAAAACATCACCCACTAGCCTCTAACAGGCATATAATAATCGAAGTAGCAACTGAAAATACATGAAAATCCGCTTGTATTTATACTGAATAAACAATGAGCACGAGCACAACAATGGTTTCAGCGCCAACGGTGGCGAAATATAACACTAGGAGGAATTGAAAGAAATTCTGAAAAAACTCAGAAAACAAAACATTCATAGAAATTTCCTAAACTGCACATAAATACTAAATAACACATCAGAAATTCAGGAAAAATAACAGATTTGGAATTTGCATACACTTTAAGTTAAAAACACTGATTTAACGGTTAAGCCCATCACCACGCGCGGCAACTGCATAGCAACCGGCACACGTGATCAATGACAAAAATTGAAACGACCTTAAAATACAATTTGAATAGGGCGGAAGGGAGAATCTATTCCGCAATGTATTAAAATGTAACACTCAGATTTTATTGAATAAAATGCGAATAAAATTTGATTTAGATCGATCAACATGGAGACAGACAATGGCGGCCATTAGGAATCCAAAAGGAGCAACATTGGAGCAAAGATGGCATCCAAGAAGCGATAGTGCATTCTGTCCCAGGAAGCAATGCGCACAGAGAGAGGAGACAATGACTTCGATATCTACCGAAATGGCCGTTCCATGCGTGACTCGATTAAAACCAAGGCACGAAAAACACTCGTAACGGTCTCGTGGCCACAGCGATCCACATCACACTAAAATTTACGGGATCCTAGACAATGTGAGTGTTTGGAAAAATAGAAAAGAAGCCGCGGCCGCACCTCGTCGGCGCTCACGAGCGCTTGGTGAACGGCGGGCACAAAAAACTACAAATTCACACTGCCACGATCGCAACAGACTATCGCCATGGCCAACAATAACAAATAAATCATCAAGAATTCGACAAAAGGTAATAACACTTTACTAAATAGTCATTCAAAACCGAATGTAAGAAAATTAATCCAATTTTTTCACGTAGAACATCATGCACGCCCGTTTTCAGCAGGTCACGTGACCAAACCACAAAACGAACATCGCGGATTCAAAAACAAGGTAAACTATCGTAACTAACAACAACTAGGACGTAATTAAACTAATGAATTAAGTATAATTAACCATAAGTATCTTTTGAACGTTTTTTAGGGAATAATTAGATCATAAGCGATCATCCATGCTTCGCGACATCACAAGTGTACTGGAAACAAGTTTCCAGAAAAACAAGGCAGCACTACACATCAAATGACTCGATTTATCAACAGAAACAGGTAAAATTAATCGAATTTATATTATTCAGTTCTTTAAATTGACATATCCATATTTGCAATTATTGAAATATAAAGCATTTTGTTTCCAACACTGATCGCTTTTAATTTATATTTATCGAAAATGAGCACGAAAATGTTCTATAGAATCATATAGTTTATTTTTACCTATATTTTATTAATTGTC